>JAWPHD010015879.1:0-52860 GCA_037043455.1 Cyrtodaria siliqua
CCACAAACCTACCCCAAACAAATTACCATATAATCAATAACCAAACCCACCCATCAAAAACCCCCCCACCCCCACTCCAACAAAAACCTCCCCACAACCAAACAACAACCATTCACACATCAACAACACAACAACCCTTTCACATTCATCTCAACACACCAAACACCAACCCAACTACACCACCCCACTATCATCTAAACCCAACAACAATCCCCATATCCACACTACATCCACCACCCACACATCCTCCAATCACCAAAACTACCATACCTAAAATCCATCTAAACACACTTCAAATAAATATCAATACACAATCCAATAACAACCAAAACAACACACAATATCAATACTAAATAACATATCTATAAAGTTAACCCATACCACAACACATAACACAAAACATAACTCCAAAAAACAACAAACCTACTATAAAAAATACTCACCATAACAATACACAAAACACCTACACCTTCAAACAATCCAACAATCAAATCCCACTCCCACTCACCCTCAACTCAAAAATTCCTAACATCATATCACATCCCCTCAACATCCCACCCCACACCCATCCATAATTTTCCACAACATACAAACACTACACCACCCCAAACACACCCCAAAACTCAATTAAACAAACCCATACCATTTATCATACAACCAATCCACTACACATACACAATACAAAACCACCAACAAGTCCACGACTCACACCAAAAAACACAACCCAACCACCTCATAAATGCTTACTAACACATACCACCCAATTGTAGAAGAATCATCAGTCATAGCGATTGTAGCATAAATAACACTCGCCAAACTGCACCAGACAGCCTAATACCAGCACTACGACAAAGGACAGTTTAGACCAGGTACCTAATGCTGCTCCCGCCACACTGTGCTAATCACTTCTACTATAATGTCAGAAAGTGAGGTATCACATCACAAGACTTGTACTCTAACTACAATTTAGACAGCACATGACAAGGATATGTATATGTCATGTCTATCAATTCTCGGTCAAAGACCAGTTGTTACCGAGTTGTGAAAGAATCTCGATTTTCATAGATATAAACAGTCGAACAGGAAATGTAGTAATTACCGACACATAGTCAACCCAAAGAAAACGAATTAAAATAAATCAACAATACAAACGGACAATATACGAAGTAAGCGACACCACAAACACAAAAGGATTGACAATAGGGATACCGCCTTGGTTTGTTAGTTTGCGACACAAGTGGCAAGTATATACAATGGTGAAAACAGTTTTGTTTCATACGTTTCTTATTTATAGCATCTTCGGGATGGCTCAAATGTTCGTACTACTGACATTTTAAATATTGAGTTCTACTCAACCCGAGGTAAGAGGGCGTGACCGGTAGCAAACATTACCACTACCACTCATGAACAGTCTAGATTTCCAAATTTCTCCTTTCATACACCTTTTATAGAAAAAACTTAATAGAAAAAACTACCAATTACTTTACCTGCAATACTTTATATATGCTTTTTTTGGAAGAAACTATTGATAGCATTTATTTTATTTAAGAAATAATAAATATGTACCTTGTGTTTTATCGGTGAATAAAATACAGTTAGGAGTTCGGATGCGTAGTAATTAATTCACCGATAAAACACAGGTACATATTTATTATTTCTTAAATAAAATAAATGCTATCAATAATTTGGGAGCATTGCAAGTTTGTTGTAATTAACATTTCATTAAAATTACTGTTGAGCTTGTCTTCGTGATGTATATTTACCAAGTGACGTCTTGTAACGTGGCGCTTCCAACGGATGAAATATACGCGGGGAATTAATGGAACAGCTGTATTTTATCGTAGAATAACATACATCTGTCTCTCTTCTTTGTGTATATGAAAGACTGAGGAAGTCGTGTTAGAATGTTAAATAAAATGATCAAATATTGTGATGGTGTAGCTTTTATTGTAAATATTCCTGATTGTAAATACGTGTTTCGTATATATATATATATGATCATCTGTGTGATATGAAACACAAGTAGAAACCATTTGTGTTGGTGATGCCAATGCCTTGCTTCGTATTAACATGATAATTGTTGTTTGTGTTAATGTGTGTTTTTGGATGACTGTGCTCTGCGAAAGCTGAACTTCCTGTTCGATTTGTATAGCTATTGTTATACTTATATTGTCTATTAATGTTGCCTAGATTATTAAAAGATTAGCTTGACGGTAAATTCGTTACCCTGTCCCGCTTTTTTTATAACAATAGGGTAAGAGTCTGGTTTGGTGCATCCCATAGAACCTGAATTAAACTAACAGCGTCCATTTTTCCAAAAAATACACCTATTGTCAACCATTTTATGATTGTTGAGTCCCTTTGCTTGTTCTATTTTTCCGTGTAAGTGTTGTTTGTTTTGCTATAGCATGTTTTCGGTTGACTGTGTTCTGTGAATGCTTCATTTTCTGTTCGACTGCCATACCTACTTTAAGACTGGAGGTCTTTCAGGACGAAATAAATTTGCTTGAATCTTGTCTCTTGTATCTTATATTATACTGGTCATATGTATATGGTTTATTGACCACCGTTCGAGGAAATTGCAAGCAGTGTCACTTAAAATCCGCTGAAGCTAAATGCTTTTATGATCAAATAATATGATACTGCAGGTGAGAAATAACTTGAAAGCGGCTAATTATTGGTTGTAACACATGTTGTTACGATATTACCAACGGTTATATAAAGCACGTGCATGCACGAATCACGTATAAACAATAACTAGCATACACATGATAAACATTCAAAATAGTTTTACGCAACTATAGTAAGTAAAGATCCTTTTCTAACTGATGGTAAAATCACTGTCAATATGCAATAATTAGTAATAATTAGTAACTTCACTTTGCCAAAAGTTGTTAATGCTAATTGTAATAAGTAATAATTGTCATTACCTGACTTAGCTCCCTGTATGCAGTAGTGCACTTTGACTTGCACGATCACTGGAACTTCATGAATAGAAACAAATGAATTAAAATGTAAACCTTGCTCCATAAAAGTCATGTATAAGGCTTAAATTCCCTGAATATAAAACCCCTATTATTTCTTGGAATCGATACACATACTATAACTAATTGTGGAGATGATTTGATTTGCCATATGTTTAGTTTCTGAACATTTATAACCGACCAGTTCTCGTACTAATATAATTAGTGATAATTTTCATCTATCTATGTGCTTCTTCTCTGAATAAAACACACATAATAGCAGACAAAACGAATGGGTTTTCTAACCCAGTGATGCTACACAGCCTGTTATTATAATGGTTATACCTTATTTATAGATGAAATCTATATCATAATTTCAACTTATTCTGCAGACGATGCTATGGAATGTCATTTAAAGAGCAAATGTTTGTTCAAATACATTAATAATGAAAAATAATTACTGTGTTATATAAACAAAACATATCAATTTCCCCACAGACGTAATCACACTCCTCTGTAGGGGGACAAACATTTCAGATTCTACCAACACAATTAATGTATTCTGTTCCATTATCAGAGAATATTCCAATTCAGAACACGCGAGCTGTGAATTTATCTCAAATTTTCATCGTCGGATACAAGAGAAAATATTTCCAATAAGGTAATAAGGATGAATATGTTCAATTGTCAACATCATGTGCGTGCTTAAGGGTTAGTGTTATGTCGATTGGTGTGTTTAAACACTTTGAAAATAATTATCTCTACCGAATCAATCGTAATGTTCTGTGTCTATGATTATAGTTCACCATTGGCATAACTAATGTTGACACCTTTATATTTACTATCGCAATGCATGCTATATAGAGAATATTATGTCAGTGCCTTTTACTATCAAGTTTATAAGGCGAGGCTTAGAAAACGAAGAATGGCGAGCTCTCTGCCTCGCCATTCTTCGTTTCGTGGAGCCTCGCCATTCTTCGTTTTCGTGCCGAGCCTAATAACTTGATAGTAAAAGGCACTGACATAATATTCTATTTATCATGTAGATTATCCAAATTTTCTGTATGAATTTCTATTATTACCTGTTTCTCAGAATGATACGCTTATCGAGGACCCCGCCATGTTGTTGTTTTTTGTTTGTTTTATGACGTCTGGCAACGTTACGTGCATGACGTCAGATAACGTTACGTTCAATAAAAGCCGTGGGATTCCGCATTGATTTGCTTTATTGGCCAGTGCATATTAATGCAAAATGTATTAGGTCACCCCTTTATTAGGCAGAAAAGTGCATATCTGCATGATAAATGAATATCTTATACATTCCTAAGGCTCGATGGTAGCTTTATCTATCGTCATTGAGGTAATACATTTTAATAAGAATAAAAGTTGGACAGGAAATGCAGCTTTCACAGAACACAGTAAACCCCAAAACACATAAAACGACAAACATGACTGGCAATGTAAAGGCATATGACATCCAAACACAAACAGGGTTGACAATAGGGCTACCGCCTTGGAAATTATTCGCTAACCATTTTTTCAGTTCAAAAAGAGGGAAAATCCTACCATGGTTAAAACTATTTTTAGAACAAAATGCCAATACACATAGCTGTGCGCTGAGGCGCAGTTCAGTAAGTATTTATAAGTAAAGTACAGAACACCAAAATATGGATGCAGTTTAATTACAGCTGTTATTGCCATTTATTTTTAACGATAATTTGATAAATGCCGTGTTACAATTTAAAGCTACGACACTGGTACAAAGTGTTGTTCAGTTATGTTACTAGTTAACTTACCGATTAAGCTAGGGGCGTGAGATGTGTTGTACATGATATTACCTCTCATGAACAGACTCAACGAATCCAAGTCTGCTACTTTTCTCTCTTGTTTGTGTTTTTTTGCTTCCAACGGATCCCTTTTCAGTATTTATTGACATTAACACTAGCGCTTGTTTAGAGCTGTGTGTCGGTCGTAAAACGTCGCCTCTTCTACGAATTAGTATACAACTGTTATTTCTTACTGATCCTTTGGGATCATGAAGGCCAGTCTTTTTAACTTTAAAGTAGAATACCGCTTAAGCCGATTCTAGTGGGTGCATTAGGTGCTGCACATTATGTATACCACCTCTCATGAACAGACTAAATAAAACGGAGTCTGCTACTGTTGTCTCATTTGAGTGTTTTGCTTTCAAGAGATTCCCTTTTCAGTAAATATTACTACTCGTTCTCTGAAATCATTAAGCCCAATCATTACGGTAATGCACCGTCGTTTTATTTTCCTAGTATACAGTAGTATATACTTACAATTTTACTATCTGACGTTACTGGTTTCAAAGGGTGTGCAACGATTTTCATAGCTGTCGAAAATAGTAATAGAAACCGGAAGCGAACCTTTACCTAGATCGCAAACGACAAAAATATTAACAAAACACGACATAACGTAAATAATATACGATTTTACATCATGCACGGTATGTTTTGAACGATGTTTATTTGTTTGAATGGTGTTTACATCATTTTAGCACTTGTAAGGCCATGTATGTCGGTCGATTTGTTTGTGGTAGAGGCAGACCATCCCATTTTTCTGGTTAGAACTAGTACTGTATACCTCCCGCCATCCGTAAGAATCGACACTTTGTCACTTGACAAGTCGATCTCCTCAGTGGGATTCAAACTCGCAGAGATGAGAGGTGAACAAGTTTTAGAAAGTTCTTTCCGCTGTCACTTTAAATGTAAATCTACTTGTAGATAATTACACAAAATGTTATGAAATTTGACATTTTCTTGTTTTCTTCAGGTTTTTCCTACAGACGTTTTAATATAGTGCAAAATAATCAACCTATATTAATTTGCACTGAACTGTTAAATTGCTAATTATTAATAATATGTAAAGATGCATATTCATGTCGACGCCTCGGGAACTAAAACAGTCAAGATTGTGGTGTATCTCATTCAAGTTAATTTACAAGAGGTCGTCTTTGTGATGGTAATTAGCTTTTTCATATGGTTCAAATTACAATTTGTATTTCAGCTCATGTAAATCTAAATAAAGATAATATTAACATCCGCATGCTTTCCTAACATGATTTTGACATTTCTAGATGTAAAACATGGCGGAAATGTACGACTTACTGAAAACTGAATGTCATATAAATCATCTGAATAACGTGATTTGGAAAGCAATTTGACCATATTGACACTACAAAGCAATGATCAATATCCCTAACAGTAAACTGACGCCAGTTCCACTCTAAAATATCCATGATTTTGTTTGAATGAGTTAACAATAAAGAGAATGTCGCTAAACGATCCTCAGAAATAACATAATTCATCGAACATTCATCAACATGGAACAAACTTCAGATTAACGGTGCGCATTATCAAAAACTAGTATTTTCCCCGCCACAACTCCACCTCCCCACCCCCCCCCCCCCACCCCCCCCCACCCCACACACACACCACCCCTATCACACACGTACACACACAAAAACACAAACACCCCAGTCCCACTTCCTCAACACAGCCCCTACTATTAAATAGCATTTCAATAAATCTTTCTTTTTTGGAGGTCTGTGTGTGAGGTTATACCCAGCATACACCCTACATGTAAGGTTAAATGTCACACAGTTTGACTCAGTCTGTATATACAAACATTTATATGGAAGATATTTACATTGCTTAAACATAATTCGTAATTATTGTGTTAAATGTATACTGATGAACATTTGCTAAGACAAGTTATTGCGTAAGTGTGCTACTAAACACAATGATTGTTTGTACAGGTCTCACTACACAGTTAGCTCCCTTGAAACTCATGGTCGGACAATTCTTAAGTCATCTCAAATTGTAGTAGTGTGTTCTTCGGTTTTAAATATGATTAATAATTGCTGAAGATATGTTTATTTTGTTACAGGTGAGATGTACACAGTCTGAAATTGGATGTGCAGCTATTAGATGACACTGCCACCAAAATATGACATGTTCATGGGTGTTGAAGAAGAGTAGGATTCTGATCCAAACTCTGGCGTTAAAGCATAAAATAGTACACTGGTGGACACCACTCAAAATGAAAAGAAAATGGCCAACGTACCATATTTATCACAGTTTTGTGTGGCCAAATGACTGTGTTTCATAAAAAAAAAGGAACTGTTAGCCCGGAAACTTCCAGTTCCGAATGGAACAGTAATGATTTATTCATATAGGCCAACATGGTAAAAAATGCACTGTGTAGTGAGACCTACAGTGTGTTGAACAAGTAGATACCGTACTAACATTCTTAATAATAAATTAAACATAGTATATACATTACAAAAATAAAATACATTAGTATGCTTCTAAGATGATAAGCATTGTTAAATACAATTCGATTGTGTACTCTTTTAAATGGAAACTAGTTTGAATGCTCCCTAGGTAGGTAAGGAGCATCATTTGAATAGTGTAGGACATAGTCTGATCATATGGAATGATTATTTCCAGTTTCGGTATGCAAGGCAGTCACATGCAACACTAACATAGACACGTGCGTTGTTTTATAATAAACGGTATTTGTGATAAAATACTGAAAACGGAGTAGGAAGCAAAATCACAAAAAAGAGAATAAAGTAGCAGTTTTAATTAGTATGTTTATAAGAGGTAATGTAACAAGGAACACTTCTCATACCGCTAGCAACTGTTTAAAGGGAATGTAGCGACACAGCCAAACAAGCTCTGTTATTGTGAGTTCTGAAAAACTTGGGAAAAGGTGAAAGAATTATCCAAATCGGATGATAAACAAAAAAGATATGACCATTTAAAGGTTGTTCTAAAACGAATATGGGAGCCGCCATTTTTAGAACTATGACGTCATAGTTCCATATTACCATATATGGAATATTGATAAATATCATTTAAAACGAAAAAAAATCACTGCAAATGCATGCATTTTTTTACTGGTCGTGTAAAGCATTATTGCCATAAAGTATTACATATTTTCCATACAGTTGCTGTCATTTTTTCCCTATAAATCAGTAAATTTTCATATTTATAAATATTTCATATATGGTAATTAAGAACCTTAATGTCATAGCTCTCAAAATGGCCGCTTCCATATCCGTTTCAACAGAAACTTCAAATGATCATATCTTCTTTGTTTATCATCCGACGTTGATAATTCTTTCACCCTTATTCAAGTTATTCAGAACTCTCAATGCTAAAGATGGTTTGGCTGTGTCGCTACATTCCCTTTAAGCTGTATTCAACTTCAAAGTAAATGGGTGATTAAAAAGAAATGATTCGTAGCTTAGAGAGACACTTTATAGTCGTCACATGGCATGACTGAAAGCTATTTTATCAAATCAAAAAACACACATTTAGATGAAGATGTACCTCTTGCTACATCGTATGGGGTTTATATCTCCCAGTTCATTTGTTTGGCTAGAACGAACAACGACTTCAAGCACTTCAGATCTCACTACACACTTAGGTCCCTTGCATGTGACTGTAGGTTGATTCTTACACCATAAAAAGTAGGGGTGTGTTCTTCGGTTTGAGATATTTTAATAATTGCCCATGGATATTTTCTTTTCTTGTTGCAGGTGAGAAAACAATAGTGTGAGATTGAATGAACAGCGATTAGACGACACTGACAGCAAAATGTGACACATTTGTGGGTGCTCAAAATGCGTATGAATTTAGGAGCAAACTGTTTAGTGAAAGCCGAAAAGAGTACCTTGACTGCCACCACTCACATTAAAAAAAACCAAACTGGGCTATGTACCAGATTTTGTGGATTTTTATGAGCAGCAGTAACTGTATTTTCCCAAAAAAATACTTTCAGACTGTAAATGCTTGATTCAGAATGGAAAATTGGACTTTACTGCCTATGGCCAACACAGTAAAATCGAAGTGTGTTGTGAGAGCTTAACAGAAACAATCAGCCAGACGCTTTCAGTACAGCTTTCATTGACACAGATCAATATTTCTGAGTTTGATGTTTTCAACTGTGTGAAAAAGTTGAAATGAACATTTTATGATAAATTGCAATGAACTTTAGTTGGATTTGGCAATAAATTAGTGATTTTGCACATGAAAATGGACCATACTTTGATCAACATGGATTATTTGGTGTATGCTGTTTGTAGTGGACTCCCAAACCACTTCCGTGATGTGAATATGGATTCCAGGCGATGAAACATCCTGATGAAACGCAATATAAATGTTGTCAGTGCATATTTCAGTGCATACACATGTACATGCAGTATCAACTATTCCGCGAAAGATGGATATTCGATTGTATTTGCCAAAGAAAATTGTGCTTGCGAGTCGATAAATTGTTTCTGGAAGTTTAGTTCTCGTCTCTGTTGTGTTCAAATGGATACAATATACCGACACTATGCCAGGGACATGTTCACTGAAAGCAGCTTCATATGACATCTAACAGGTATGTGTTTGTATAGCAAATTATTTATTTCAGCTATTGATAATATTAGAAAAATACCCCACCCACTTATGCAGTGCAACAAATTTCAAAACCGCTGTTCGGTGTGTCTTATTTGTCGAGAATGTTCATCAAATATGTTTATTAACTTAGTCGCTCTTCCTTGTTTGCTTTGAAGTTGCGTGACAACCTTTTTCGAACCGCTGTGTCTTTTGGGAAGATTTGTCGTTTGCAGTTGCACATTTGTCGAGACACAAAATTGTTTCATGCTTGGTGTTAGCTGAATGAGGCGTTCCAGCTTTTAGCGTATTCATCTCATTTCTTGTATTCCATTTGTACGCAGGCAATTTGTTCTCTCGTGATATTTTTTCATACGCATTTCATACAAATTTCACGTCATGTCAAATAAAAAACATCTAATATAGTGTGTCTGTTTATATATAGGAAATAAAAAATCCAGACAAAACTTTAATGTACTGTTAATTTTTCATCGTCTCTTTTTACGTAAATTAAAAGATGGCGTTAAAAGTGTTTTCGGTTCTGAATTCTGATTATAAATGTTATTTTGCACTAAGAAATAAAACTGTGCTAATATATGTTTGAATAAAAAAAATGTACGTGAATTACATCATTGAAATTCAAGTGAATTTCGCGTCATAATAAAACATTAAATTCTGGTTCTATCATTATTCACGGTAAAGATTGCCTGTGTCGCCTAGATTATTTTTTTCGCAGATCTGTACTGAATTTATTTTTGGCATGTTACGTGTTGAGCTGCATTACGTATAGTAATATGCTGCTATCTTTTTTCGCTCTGATCCGAATGGTCTGCATTCAATTTTCACTGCTTTGAGTAGGTGTACAGTGTCGTCTGGAGAAACACTGCAGTCGGTCGCAAGCAGTTGATCACTGATTTTCATTATTGACAGACTGACTGACTGACTGACTGGCTGACTGACTGACTGCTTGTCTGTGACTGACTGTGACTGACTGTGACTTGTGACTGACTGTGACTGACTGACTGACTGACTGTAAATTGAGATGAATTCAACAACTATGTATGAAGTGCATGCAATGCGGTTCAATGCGATTAATTAACAGTTTCGATATAACATGGAATTGACAGACATTTTATGAAATATACCGATTGTTATAATTTCATAGATTTTTAAGCTAAGCGCTGTTCATGTACATTTGGTAGCGTTATCTGGACATATTGTGATAATTTCTTGAAAACTAATCTGCATGCCGGTGGTTTTCGGTTGTTTTTCTGCTTTTAGCAAGTTGTGGTGTCATTTAGTGTTTCCTAGTTAACTCCCCTGCTGTTTTTATGTATTTGTTCCCCTTTTAAATCACTGTTGGGTAAATTTTCTGATTTTTCCCTACATTTTGTTTTATAAAATGGCTAGGTTTTCAAATAGTAATATTTAGCAACATTATTATCAATATTGTAATCATGTGCTAAGTAAAAGCCATTTTATCTTTTTATACAGGAAGCTGGTAGAAGATGACAATTTGAGAGTTGAAGGGAGGGCTTGTTTTATTGGAGTCATGCCTGTGATGACATCAACTTGAATGGCCTTTAATGACATTGTAGGACAGGTAATATAATAAACTATTTTTGACTAGAAAATAAGTCTAACCACTACTTCTGTTTCAAAAAGCATCATTTAATAAAAAAAATCCAAAAAAAAAAAAATCATATATGGGCATAGGTGAACAATTAATAAATTAAGAAACACTGACTGAAAGACAAACATCACACTTTTTTATATTATAAACATATCCAACACAAATCCTACAGAATTTAAGAACACAATCTCTTAGAATACAAATGTTACTGAATAATTTCTACTCTTGATTCAGATTAAAATTCCTGATTTTTTCGCTCCATGAATATGGCACGAAGCAAACTGATGCATGTTGCATTTTGAGCCGTAAACTCATGTTATCTATGACAAAAGTATCTATAAACTATTTTTTTTGTTAGGTAGTCACCAATAGTCACATGAGCCCCCCTTGAAGATCTCACTACACACTTAGCTCCCTTGCATGTGACTGTAGGATGATTCTTACACCATAAAAAGTAGGGGTGTGTTCTTCGGTTTGAGATATTTTAATAATTGCCCATGGATATTTTCTTTTCTTGTTGCAGGTGAGAAAACAATAGTGTGAGATTGGATGAACAGCGATTAGACGACACTGACAGCAAAATGTGACACATTTGTGGGTGCTCAAAATGCGTATGAATTTAGGAGCAAACTGTTTAGTGAAAGCCGAAAAGAGTACCTTGACTGCCACCACTCACATTAAAAAAAAAAAAAACTGGGCTATGTACCAGATTTTGTGGATTTTTATGAGCAGCAGTAACTGTATTTTCCCAAAAAAATACTTTCAGACTGTAAATGCTTGATTCAGAATGGAAATTTGGACTTTACTGCCTATGGCCAACACAGTAAAATCGAAGTGTGTTGTGAGAGCTTAACAGAAACAATCAGCCAGACGCTTTCAGTACAGCTTTCATTGACACAGATCAATATTTCTGAGTTTGATGTTTTCAACTGTGTGAAAAAGTTGAATTGAACATTTTATGATGAATTGCAATGAACTTTAGTTGGATTTGGCAATAAATTAGTGATTTTGCACATGAAAATGGACCATACTTTGATCAACATGGATTATTTTGTGTATGCTGTTTGTAGTGGACTCCTAAACCACTTCCGTAATGTCGATATGGATTCCAGGCGATGAAACATCCTGATGAAACGCAATATAAATGTTGTCAGTGTATATTTCAGTGCATACACATGTACATGCAGTATCAACTATTCCGCGAAAGATGGATATTCGATTGTATTTGCCAAAAAAAATTGTGCTTGCGAGTCGATACATTGTTTCTGGAAGTTTAGTTCTCGTCTCTGTTGGGTTCAAATGGATACAATATACCGACACTATGCCAGGGACATGATCATGGAAAGCAGCTTCATATGACATCTAACAGGTATGTGTTTGTATAGCAAATTATTTATTTCAGCTATTGACAATATTAGAAAAATACCCCACCCACTTATGGAGTGCAACAAATTTTAAAACCGCTGTTCGGTGTGTCTTATTTGTCGAGAATGTTCATCAAATATGTTTATTAACTTAGTCGCTCTTCCTTGTTTGCTTTGAAGTTGCGTGACAACCTTTTTCGAACCGCTGTGTCTTTTGGGAAGATTTGTCGTTTGCAGTTGCACATTTGTCGAAACACAACATTGTTTCATGCTTGGTGTTAGCTGAATGAGGCGTTCCAGCTTTTAGCGTATTCATCTCATTTCTTGTATTCCATTTGTACACAGGCAATTTGTTCTCTCGTGATATTTTTTCATACGCATTTCATACAAATTTCACGTCATGTCAAATAAAAAACATCTAATTTAAATATAGTATGTGTCTGTTTATATATAGGGAAAAAAATCCAGACAAAACTTTAATGTACTGTCAATTCTTCATCGTCTCTTTTTACGTAAATTAAAAAATGGCGTTAAAAGTGTTTTCGGTTCTGAATTCTGATAATAAATGTTATTTTGCACTAAGAAATAAAACTGTGCTAATATATGTTTGAATAAAAAAATTGTACGCGAAATACATCATTGAAATTCAAGTGAATTTCGCGTCATAATAAAATATTAAATTCTGGTTCTATCATTATTCACGGTAAAGATTGCCTGTGTCGCCTAGATTTTTTTTCCGCAGATCTGTACTGAATTTATTTTTGGCATTTGTGCTGCATTACGTATAGTAATATGCTGCTATCTTTTTCGCTCTGATCCGAATGGTCTGCATTCAATTTTCACTGCTTTGAGTAGTGTACAGTGTCGTCCGGAGAAACACTGCAGTCGGTCGCAAGCAGTTGATCACTGATTTTCATTGACTGACTGACTGACTGACTGACTGACTGACTGTGACTGACTGTGACTTGTGACTGACTGTGACTGACTGACTGACTGACTGTAATTTGAGATGAATTCAACAACTATGTATGAAGTGCATGCAATGCGGTTCAATGCGATTAATTAACAGTTTCGATATAACATGGAATTGACAGACATTTTATGAAATATACCGATTGTTATAATTTCATAGATTTTTAAGCTAAGCGCTGTTCATGTACATTTGGTAGCGTTATCTGTATTGTGGTAATTTCTTGAAAACTAATCTGCATGCCGGTGGTTTTCGGTTGTTTTTCTGCTTTTAGCAAGTTGTGGTGTCATTTAGTGTTTCCTAGTTAACTCCCCTGCTGGTTTTATGTATTTGTTCCCCTTTTAAATCACTGTTGGGTAAATTTTCTGATTTTTTCCCTACATTTTGTTTTATAAAATGGCTAGGTTTTCAAATAATAATATTTAGCAACATTATTATCAATATTGTAATCATGTGCTAAGTAAAAGCCATTTTATCTTTTTATACAGGAAGCTGGTAGATGATGACAATTTGAGAGTTGAAGGGAGGGCTTGTTTTATTGGAGTCATGCCTGTGATGACATCAACTTGAATGGCCTTTAATGACATTGTAGGACAGGTAATATAATAAACTATTTTTGACTAGAAAATAAGTCTAACCACTACTTCTGTTTCAGAAAGCATCATTTAATAAAAAAAATATTAAAAAAAAAAAAATCATATATGGGCATAGGTGAACAATTAATAAATTAAGAAACACTGCCTGAAAGACAAACATCACACTTTTTTTATATTATATACATATCGAACACAAATCCTACAGAATTTAAGAACACAATCTCTTAGAATACAAAAGTTACTAAATAATTTCTACTCTTGATTCAGATTAAAATTCCTGATTTTTTCGCTCCATGAATATGGCACGAAGCAAACTGATGCGTGTTGCATTTTGAGCCGTAAACTCATGTAATCTATGACAAAAGTATCTATAAACTAATTTTTTTGCTAGGTAGTCACCTATAGTTGTTGCGGGTATGATTTTGAAGACATGCACTCACATGAGCCCCCCTTGAAGATCTCACTACACACTTAGCTCCCTTGCATGTGACTGTAGGATGATTCTTACACCATAAAAAGTAGGGGTGTGTTCTTCGGTTTGAGATATTTTAATAATTGCCCATAGATATTTTCTTTTCTTGTTGCAGGTGAGAAAACAATAGTGTGAGATTGGATGAACAGCGATTAGACGACACTGACAGAAAAATGTGACACATTTGTGGGTGCTCAAAATGCGTATGAATTTAGGAGCAAACTGTTTAGTGAAAGCCGAAAGGAGTACCTTGACTGCCACCACTCACATTAAAAAAACAACAACTGGGCTATGTACCAGATTTTATGGATTTTTATGAGCAACAGTAACTGTATTTTTCCAAAAAAATACTTTCAGACTGTAAATGCTTGATTCAGAATGGAAAATTGGACTTTACTGCCTATGGCCAACACAGTAAAATCGAAGTGTGTTGTGAGACCTTCAGTAGTTAATACAAGTAATCTTCTTCAGCAAGGTTTCCGTTAATACAAACTACGTTAGTCTGTCCCAAAATTCTGCCGCCTCACAACACCAACATAAAATGTCTGCCACTAGGAATATTACAACCTTTGCTTTTTCGGAGATGTGATCTATAAACTTTGAAAATTAAAGGAGTGACCATTTTACAAATTCAATCAGGAAATCCGTCAGAAAAGATATATGACCCTTAAGTATTGCAATCCACTTCGTGTTTAGTGATTAACACATCTATTGTCAGTCACTACGCTTCACTTTTCTCTACAACTTATTGATATTCTATGATTGCACTCTCTGAAATCCTGAAATGATGGGTAGGTGCATGGACGTTCACAACTCGGGTTGATTGATTGTACCCTAGATTTACGTTCTGTTCTATTGATACTGCTGTGGATGTTTAGTACAATTCTGGATACAGTCTGGTGTGCTTTTAATATCTATACAACATCATATAAGTGTTTTGTTTACATATTTCACTGGATGTTGTCTTAATTGTTTGAGCTTTCCGTTCGATGGGATACACTTTTATTTACATTGTCTTGCCAATTTGGGCCCTGAAGACAGGAAAAAACGTAGGTTGAGCACACACACACACACACACACACACACACAAACGCGTGCGCACGCACGTACAACCTCGAGTTTAAAGCAGATATACAAATCGAATCGGAAACGTAGCATTCAAGGCCCACAAAAAAACAAAAACACGTACAGAAACTAACAATAAGCTAACCCGTAGGCCGTATTTGCCTACCTACAGTTCCATGTCGGCAAACCTCTTTATGTTATTAAAATTTATTTTAGTTTCAATTTAACCAAAATATTATATTCGATGTAAGTTTGTTTTTGCCCCGGGCTACGTTATTTACCTCAGGTTGACAATATCCACTATATGCATTATGTATATCATTCATTTAAAAACAATACATCATATATCACATTTCCCTACACCCATTTAAACTTGATCATGATATATGTTATTAAATTATATATTAATCTAAATATATAATATGACGCGTTTCACATTCATAATTTAGTTTACTGCATTCGGCCGTTCTATTTACGCATAATTGTTACTAAATTTGCAGAAATGTCGTGACAAATTTCCGACAGAAACAATTTAAATGTCAACACACGTTTAGAGATGTCACGTTACCATTTGTTCATCAATATATATCAGTTAATGATAAACCACGGATATAAACTATCACACACACACAAACACACACACACATAGAGAGAGAGAGAGTGACTACGAGTTTGTCATATTTGTAACGCCACGACTATAATGACGATAATATAATATTTTATTTTGACTTTACATTACTTACGTTAGTAATAGAAATATTCTTTCCTATTAAATACTACGCCTGTCTAAATTTGTAGAATTGATAGGAAGAGGTTTCTTAATTTAAGTAAAAATACATTTCAGATGCTAAAACGTTCGATTCCAATCATTTCTAACATTCTTAATATTTAAGTACAACCTCTTTTAGTCAGAAGATACTACTTTCTTACCGACTTGCTTATAAACGTACATCACTTCAAATATATATCGCATGTCATTAACGCTTTAGTAGACCATAGCACACTGTATCTAAACAAAGTAGGTACGTCCGTTTGTGGAGATTCCAGGAAACGCTGACTGACGTATCGTGTTCCGGGACCAATCGAGTTCATGCATTTCAACAACATTATATAATGATATGTAAATACATCATGTTCCTGATCTAACGCACATCTTCTTTATAGATGGAAATTTTATCTAACGCATTTCGAGTTTCCAGGAGAAACGTACTAAATACATCAGGCGTACGAAAATTGTATCCGGTGGCACTTTACAGAAATGCATTACACAAAGTGTGACAGTTAAACGAGTTAAATCCGAATTGCTTTTATATGTAATCATTTCTTTTGCTCGGCACAACGTGTCTTTCGATAATGAGTTTGAATAGAACACGTTAATATGTAATATGTAAAGTGAATTTGATATCTGGATGGAATAAATAACACTTACCAAACGAATTGGTAGGAACAACCTTCTCAGTAATTCAGCAACTGAAAATAAATAATATGCATGTGATAATGACCAGAGTTTAACTTTACACATCAAGTGTTTCAGAGTCGTACCAATACAATAGCAAAAAGAGCAGACATGTTTGATATTTGTAGATCGCTGAGCACGATATTTATATACAGACATCGGTGGTACATTCTCAAATACTTTTATTTTCTTATTCTAATTTCAAATAGGTGGTTCCACTTCTCCAGCTTTTAAAGGTTCTGAGTGTTTTTTAATCACCTTTAGGATATGTTGCCTGTTTTTTAATTTAATCTTTTGATAGAAATTGGGAATAGTATGAAAATACCTCAGTGAAGGTTCCATGTTCACCGTCATATGCATACCATCTTCGGAATGGCTCAACATTGTGTACTGTTGACATTTTAAATATTTAGTTCTAATCAGCCCGTGGCTAGAGGGCGTGAACTGTAGCAAGCATTGTTCACTACCGTTCATGAACAGTCTCAATCAGACCGAGACTGTAATTTGTCTTGTATTTAATATTGTGTTCGGCGACTTCCAAATTGCTCATTTTATACTCTTTTAATCTATACACTACTCACACTAAAATAGTTAATAACCAATTTGTGCGGGTAAGGAAACACTTCATAGAAAAATGCGATACACCATTCAGTGGTAATAGAATCGTTCAAGTATTTCTTGTAGTCAATTTCAACTCATGTCGGACCGCATTTGAAAGAACCAAATAGTCAACTTTCATTCCCTACTTGAGGTAGAATAACCAGTTGGAGCTGCTAACTGAATATCATGATTCTACATTAAATAAGCATCGCTATCAATGGTAATGATGTGAATCACTGATTTCAATGTCATCAGTAAATATTGGAACGAATCTTTTCAAGCAAATATCGAAACAAATTTCCCTACCACCTTGGATACAACCTGAGCTAAAACACGAAATAATGTTATAAGATGACCTTAGTCTTTGAAAGACTTGATTATACAATCACCATACATATACTTATTTCCGAATGTTGTTGTGGGGTCTAAGGGTTACATTTTTGTTTATTTATATATATACTCACCGTCAATGAAAAGTTACCACTTGTTAATCAGTTAAATAAATTCACAAAAGCAATTTTACAAGAACAAATCTGGTATATTTTGAGACGTTAGAGTATAGCCAGTCAATATGGAAAACAACAGTAAGCGTCACCAATGCCCAGTTCGTCTACACTAGCTTAAAATCCTAACGGTAGAAAACAAACTTCACAGACCTCAGTACCGGGTGTGACCACCGCCTGCAGCCATGACAGCTCGGCATCTACGGCCCATGCTTCTTATTAGGCGTTGTATGCGATACTGGGGTTATCGCGAGCCATTCCTCAATGAGGGCTCTGATGAGGTCTTGACGGGTGTTGATGTTACGCCTACCGTCATAGACACGGCGTCCAATCTGATCCCACAGATGCTCAATAGGACTGAGATCGGGTGAGAAGGCTGGCCAAGGCAGAACTTCAACATTATTATCATCGAGATACGTTGAGGTAAGTCTTGCAGAGTGAGGCCTAGCGTTGTCATGCTGAAAAATGGTGACGTCAACATGTTTCTGCATAAACGGGATAACGGTTGGCTGCAACAGAGACAATGGCAAACCGTCCTCTTTACGGACGAGTCCCGGTTCTGTCTTGATATGTACGACGGACGTCGTAAGGTGTGGCGACGTCGCGGTGAACGGTACGACGATTGCTGCGTACGTCAGGCTCCGCGCTTGGGAGGTGGAAGCGTAATGGTATGGGCGGGCATATCTTGGCGATACAGGACAGATCTATTAGTAATTGACGGTAATTTGACAGCACGACGCTACGTGGATGAGGTGTTGCAGCCAACCGTTATCCCGTTTATTGAGCATCTGTGGGATCAGATTGGACGCCGTGTCTATGACGGTAGACGTAACATCAACACCCGTCAAGACCTCATCAGAGCCCTCATTGAGGAATGGCTCGCGATACCCCAGTATCGCATACAACGCCTAATAAGAAGCATGGGCCGTAGATGCCGAGCTGTCATGGCTGCAGGCGGTGGTCACACCCGGTACTGAGGTATGTGAAGTTTGTTTTCTACCGTTATGATTTTAAGCTAGTGTAGACGAACTGAGCATTGGTGACGCTTACTGTTTTTTTTCATATTGACTGGCTATACTCTAACGTCTCAAAATATACCAGATTTGTTCTTGTAAAATTGCTTTTGTGAATTTATTTAACTGATTAACAAGTGGTAACTTTTCATTGACGGTGAGTATTAATTTATATTGTTTATCGGTCAAAAAAATATTCATTTTAAAAGTTGTCCTTTTTTTCGGCAGAGCATTCTCTATTGTAGAAACGAAAATGCATTCTGTAAAGTGAAAACTCCTTTATATTCCGACTATATTGGAAATAGATTTGCTTCTGGTTTTGATACACATTTGAGTATGCGTACAGTATTCCGAATATTCGCAATACGTATGTTAATGAATATGCCGTCGCGGCAGTAGTGGAATTTCCAAATCAGAGAATTTGTAATAACAAACTAGATCAACTAATCAATAACATGAAGATTGAGTTCAATTAAGTCAGAAGTGTCCACGTATTCGTATTTCTATGAACGTTAATTACAATTATTATTTTATGGAGTTTGTGCTTAGCCGAATATGGTTCCAATTTAATAAAGTTCGAATGACTTTAAGGCATACGTTTGCGGGATTCTCCATCTTTACACATATATAAACTACTCAAAAAAACATAATAATTTAATTATTATAATTTCAACAGTTCGATTATTAACGATATCATAATATTAAGAAATTTATGTTTAGCGTATGACTATCGCCTCATAAAGAAGATTTCATCAAAACGGTACATACTGTTGTTGGATTTCAATTGGGTTTGGACTTATAACCCATTCTTTATAGGAATAGGGTAGTGCGATGATACAATACTGTCTCGATAATTACACATGCATAAACTCCTCAAAAAAACATAATGATATAATCATTATAATTTCAACAGTTCGATTATTAACGACATGATAATATTAAGAAAATTTATGTTTAGCGTAAGACTATCGCCTCATAAAGAAGATTTCATCAAAAGGTATATATTGTTGTTGGATTTCAATTGGGTTTGGAATTATAACCCATTCTTTATAGGAATAGGGTTGGCGATGATAATATACTGCTTTAGCATGTATCCCGATTGTCAAGCCTTTTATGTTTGGGGTGTCTCATTCTTTGATTCTATGTTTCCTTTCAATTGTTTTTTTTTTGTATGCGTGTTTTTGTTGACTTTGTTCTGTTAATGCTACATTTCTGTTCGACTTGTATATCTACTTTTGTAGTTCGATTATGATTAGACCATAGAAACACGAATCGTATATGTGCATGAATAGAAATTATGATATACACTCAGTACATTTTAAAACGCAACACTTGGTATTGTTTGAATTTCTAGAGATGTTAAATGTGTTTTAACTGAAAGAATTAGAGCAGATATCATGGAACTGTATGGGTACGAACATAAAATACAATCTTGATTGGAACAAACAGCCAGCGGACTAAACATAATCAAAACGTTTGCGTTCTTAAATGTTCTGAGTGTACAATTGTGCGTGAATATTCATTTAAACTCATCGTTTTAGTATGTAAATCGAACATGGTTTATTAAATTACTCAATGTTAATTGGGTGGTCTGAAAACAACTATATAAACCTCTGACGTCATGTACGTCAACCGTTAAGACGTCATTTTAAACGCCAAAAACACATTAACATAAAATGTAAGTTTGAGAAAATGAGATTTTTTTTATTTAGTGCAATCTCCCGACAAAATGTGCATAAAACTCCAAGTTAGATAAGAAATAAAATATTTCCAGCGGGTTTATATTGTGCGAGATCAAAAGTTGATGGTTGGGACTTGAAACACATCAAAACCGCGGGCCTGTGACCCTTGGTATCGATGGACTTCAAGTCCCTCCCACCAGGTATTGATCTGGGATAATATAAACCCGCTGGAAATATTTTATTTCTTAAACTCTAAGACAGTGGTACACAGCTTTCGATAGTTTGTATGACATGTTAGAATCTCTAATACGTGGTTAAAATAATAGATGTAAATTCTGAAAATCGATTGGACTCATCTCATGGTAATAATTGCAAGGAGACAACGAGGAGCATTTACTGAAAATATGTGAAAACAATTATATTGAAAGAGACGATTTGTGAATTGCGAATTATAGTTATTCAATGAGATATAGAGAAATTGGCCTCAACGTTCAGTTTGTTTTATTCAAATCAAATATCAAATATTTGTATTGGTCTAAATCCAATGACGGGATTGTCATCATATATACATTACAATTATATCAAATGTAGCATATTAGACAAACAAATAAGTATGAAACATAATATTATGTGAATTCTACAATTCTACTCAGCCTAAATATCTAAATTTCTTTTATTATGAAACAAGATTGCATCATTACAACTGTGTTAATACACTATGCGCACGAAGTTAAACAAAGACGTCATTGCTTTGGTGTTTGATCTAAATTGCCTTTGTTATCTACGTACGTTATTGTCGTGTTATTTATGTTTCTATAGAAGTCGCTCCCAGGTAAATTAGATTAGTTAACATGTTGACTGTAACAAATTAGACCAATTACGGAAAACACATGAGTAAATACTGACATTCATTCCCCTATGATTTGCTTGTCAGTGTTCATCACGTCAAATAATGAGTTGTCGTATTCTAGAACAGACCAGTTATAAAAGGATTGGTGCCGATCGGAAAAAAAATATAGTAGTCCAGATACGAATAAAACAAGGATAATATGTTTCAGTGATATACCCAATATGCATAACTTATGCACTATGCTTTTAATAGTTCAATTAGTATTAATAACAAGTTTGGTCTGGAAAACACGATTGTTACTTTTTTTTAATAAAATAATATAAGTATGTTAAAGGAGTACGCTAAATTTTACTGTTGTAATCATCGTACCCTTACATTTTATTATATGTACAACTGCTAGAAATATAAACCCATATGAATTATTTTGTATGCTTTAACAACAAACAACCCGTTCGATTCTTTCACGTTTCCAGACAATACATTTTTCATAAACAATAATTAACCTGAAGATAATATGCGACTTAACGTAATGCCAGAAATACAGACAGACAGACAGACAGATTTTGTATTTGCCTATGGTTAACAGACTGTGAATCATGTAGCTGACGATAAGCATGCATTACAACTTCAATTCAAAGTGAACTAGTCTAAAAGATTGACTGGTATAAACACATATTTTGCAACGTTAATATATTGCCGTTTGACTTGCTGAAATGACGGTTTCCTAGATCAGTCTACTGAGGTGAAAATGAGATGAAGCCTTGAAACTCGCAAATTACTTACATAATGAATTGAAACTTAACACATGCATTTGGCATCGTTAGAAAACACCTCAAATCCAGTTTATATTACTCTTGGTTTTATTTTAACAAAAGTATGGCCCCTTTTATAATTCGAAAACTTGGTTAAAGTTTGTACATTGTATGTAAGCTTTAAAGTTTGTAAACTTAGTTAAATTTTTCATGTACGCTTGCATCTCACAAATTATTTTACATAATGGATTGAAACTTCACATATGCGTTCTGCATCATAAGACAACACCACAGAGCCAGGTTTTGTAACTCTTGTTTTTTAAACAGAAGTATGGCCCCGTTTATACTTCGAAAACTTGGTTAAGGTTTATACATTCTATGTAAGCTTGGTTTAATTTTGTATACATCTAAGTTTGGTTAAAGTTATTATGTAAACTTGCATCTCACAAACTACTTTAGGTAATGGATTGAAACTTCACACATGCATTCTGCATCATAGGGCAACACCACAGAGTCAGGTTCTATAACTTTTGCTTTTCTTTTAAATAAATAATGGCCCCTTTAATACTTAGAAAAACTTGGTTAAAGTTTGTATATAAGAGCGGAAGTCGCAACCTACATAATGAATTGAAATTGCAAGCATGCATTATTCATTATAAGACAACAACAAAGAGTCACGTTACATAAGTCTGTGCTTTTATTTTAACAAAATTAAGGAACCTTTTTACTTAATAAAAAAAAGGAGTTTCACCTTGTCCAGTCACTTTAAAAAATTATTTTTAAATTCTACTGATTTTCATTTGAAGGATTATATCAATAAAAACCTTGGACATGTTTCAAAATAGACAATATTGATGCATTCATTTGTGTAGTTATTGCTTTTGATAATTTAAAATAACAACACTTAATTTCAGCTTAATAACTTTCATAATTTCAATAATTATTTCAAAGTACAACAAAAACAATTGTTTGTATTCCTATAATATCAGTTCATAGGCCAAAAGCCATGTTTATTTACTTATCGGCAGCTTGTTTACGCTTGCGTAAAACCTTGCTTGTTTTATATGAAACAGAAGCATATTGTGACGGCGTTTGAAGTTGCACTGACAACAATCAAACCTTAACGTCTCACACCACAGTTAATTTTCCATAGGGTCCCATTGTAATGTTTTTGTTCGTGGCATAGAGATAAACATATTTTACAACATGTGTTTATGCTTAAATTCTTCATTGATCCAATATCTGCAATTTAAAACACATTTAACAAATATTTACCGGATTGAACTTTTTTTAATTTCATGTTTGCGTGAGTCACTCCTATCAAAATGTAGACAAAAATACAACCCCGTGGTGATTAGACCCATGATGTGTAAAATGAGGCAGAATTAGCTAGAAGTCTGTGATCTCTTCCTAAAATGCTGTAGATTTAGAACCTGGTAAAGATAAATCAATGTATCCTGTAAAATGTAGAAAAGCGAACTTATTTTTTTATCTACCTCCTTCATCTGCAGGGCACGAATATTCATGGGTGATAATAGTGGTGTGAGACCTCCAGATCGCCTTTAGTCACTTCTTGAATAACTGGGAGGTAACTCTGTTAACGGTATAATAAACTGCGAAATTCAAAAATATATAATATATAGACACACGCTTTGAAAAGAACGTTAATTGATATTGTTAACGCCATAGTGTGTCCGTCTGTCCTTACGTCCATATGTTACCATATCTCCTCCTAATCCACTGGGCGGAACTCCACCAAATTTAGTATATGACTTTCCCACATGATAATGGCGAGCAAGTAATCCTCAGTGGGAGTGGGCGTTGTATCCTATTTACCCCTCATGATCATGTGCAAATGAAACCAACTGTGCTATTTGCTTCTCTTGTTTGTTTGCGAAGGATCCGGGCAGATTTACTAGCGGCCAAAAAGGTATTCAACGAAGCCTTGCATTTAGGGAACGTTCTAAGTTAAATTCAAAACAAGTTTCTGTTTTGCCCCTGACCATTCCATGGCGGTAGCCCTATTGTCATCCGTTTTATGTTTGTGATGTCATATCTTGCCTTTTATTCATGTTTGTAATATTTTTGCTTCTGTGCGTGTTGTTGGTTGACTTATGACCTTGAATGCTACATTTCCTGTTCGATTTTTATATCTGCTTTTCTTTATATCAAATGAAATGAATGACACTATTCATCACATTGTAAATAAGATTATCAGGACGAAAAATGTCGAGAATCGGAATGTTCACTAGTGAAATATTTTGTCATGTCTCCTTCTTTTCCCATCATCATAGTTCTTCGCAAAATACAGCGCAAAACGTAATAAACACCAAAGACAGTTCCAGATCACCCGCCTTAATTAAATTAAGGACTTTTTTCCCAACGCTAAATGATCATTGTAAAAGCATGAACAGCTTGCTTATTCAGTGCTAACATGCTACATGACCAATTAAGTCAGGTATATAAACTGAGCCCCGAGAAAAGTTTTCTCTGTGAAAAGCATTGGTACACTGAACAGTATCTAGAGTTTATAATACTTCAAACTTTATTTTTATGAAGAAGATAAAAAAGCAAATTCGCATGTAAGCTGTACTAAGTACAAAACTTTGTTGATAATTCATTGTTTTCAGAATAAAAACACACCAAAACACAACTAATGAAACACCTGCTTTTATGTTTTAATATGTTGGCTTCATACAAAACTTAATTTGGAGGGCCACATCAACTGAAACAAAATTGAATACCAGGCAATTGTATGTCTAACAGTGATTTACAGTTACCTATACAAATTTTCTTCTCCCGCAAAAACAATAGGCTGGAAATAGGTCCTTAAAACATATAGACTGCCGCTGCTGCGGATGGAAATAAGGTACTTCCTGCAATGCTGTATCCTCTAAGAAAATATTCTAATAAAATAGTTGTCCCGGGAGAGAGAGAAAAAAACACGAAACTAGACAAAAAATATAGAGGAGCCATTTGGAAATCGTCAAACACGATAAATACAAAAAATATTGCAGTCTCAGTTTGATTGAGACTGTTCATGAACAGTAATGAAAAGTGCTTGCTACAGTTCACGCCTTCTAATCACGGGTTGAGCGGAACACTCAATATTTAAAATTCCAATAGTACATAATTTGAGCCATCCCGAAGATGGTCAGCATATGACGGTGAACATGGAACCTTCAATGCGGTATTTTCACACCATTCCATTGCCAGCGGCGCATGGTCCCAGTTTTTAACAAAACACGCTGCCCTACACGAGAAAACAATTGGAGAAATAAACAAAATGGAATTGAGCTGGGAGCTGAAGCTATGAAGCCTACGTATCACAGGTTACAGTCAAAAGACTAAATCAAAAAGCAAGCAACATATCCTACGGGTGATTAAACAATACTCAGAACATTTAAAGGCTGGATTAGTAGAACCACCTATTCGAAATTTAAGTAAGAAACCAAAAGTGTTTAAGAATGTACCACCGATATCTGTAAATATTAACTGTCTCCAAAGATCGGAATGAATAACAGTTCTGATTCCAAGCGCGGTGAGACGTTTTACCGCCGCCGCAATGCATAGGCAACGCTACTGTGATATATAAAAGTTATGAAGGGAGATACACTGACAACGTGAAAGATGCTATGCACTGGACGGAATTCACTATCGCAGAATATGAATGCGTGACAAATATATTTATTTTCCTTTAAATGTATTATTCTTTAGCCACTGCAGTAGTTTGCTGTTTTCCTAGAAAAATAGTAGCAATGATTAGCATCCATTAAACATCTAATATATGTTATGTTTAAGACGATGACATGTGATCATCTAATAATGTTCCTATAATCCTATAATCCTCTTTTGCAAATGAAGGCATATTTATTTCAAGATTTATGGCAAAAAGAAGACAACGTTCATCAGTCGCCATAGTAACAGACATTTAAGAATTGTGTTGCTTTTAGAAATAGTTGAAATGGAATGCAATTACTTCGAATGTTCAAAATATCAAGATAGAAATTGTGTTTAATTAAGTTGTTCTTGTGTTCTATTCATGAGGAACATTATATTGAAAAGCCATGAGTACACGAAATGATTTAGTGTCAATGATAATTATTACTATTACGAAATAGCGTTTCTCATTTTGTCTACGAAATACTCCAAATAAAGACTGACTTTAATATAATTTGAGATATATCATCATACAAATAACAGTGGTGAAGATAAAGACTTACTTTAATATTATATGAGATATATCAACATACAAATAACATGGGTGAATATGAAGACTGGCTTTAATATAATTTGAGACATATCGACATATAAATAACAGTGGTGAAGATAAAGACTGGCTTTAATATACTTTGAGATATATCAACACACAAATAACAGTGGTGAAAAAAAAGACTGACTTTAATATAATTTGAGATATATCAACACACAAATAACAGTGGTGAAAAGAAAGACAGACTTTAATATAATTTGAGATATATCAACACACAAATAACAGTGGTGAAGATAGAGACTGACTTTGATATAATTTGAGATATATTTACCATGTCTATACACACAAATAACAGTGGTGAAAATAAAGTTTGACTTTAATATAATTTGAGATATAACAACACACAAATAACAGTGGTGACGATAAAGTCTGACTTTAATATATTTTGAGATATATCAACATGAAGACAATAGATACCACAATATAAACCCGCTAGAAATGTTTTATTTCTTATCTGACATGGATTGTTATGTATTTTATACACACATTTTCGAGAGACTGAACATAATACAAACACATTCTCACAACTTACATTGTACGTCCATCTCTCAGCATCAAACGAAGAAAATATACAGCGTTATCGTGTTTCTAACAAGTTCAATTTGTTGTTTGAACATGACATTGCCTTTATTAACGTTATCGTTGTTTTGGATGTTTTCCGACGTTGTAAATCGTTTAAAATGACGTTCTAACGTCGACAGAGATCTATAAAGCTTTTTCAAAACTCCTCAATAGCCAATCAGCATTGAGTATTTTTATAAACCATGTTAGATTAATCAGTCTTTATCATACCAATGGTTGTATTTGAATATTCACGAGATCACTGGCAGAACACATTTTAAAATTGTGATATCGTTACTTTTAACGTGTTGATTTGTGTTTAGAACTATTTTGAAAAAAAGAAAGTATTGCAGGTAAAATATAAAATTCTAATTAACAGGATAGTATTCACTAGTCTTGATCATCTTCGTCTCTTGATTGTAAATACAAACGTCTTGATCATTTGTGCAGAAACAAATTTGAAACTGGAAGCACGTGACCTTAATTTCGTTTTTGAAGTTTCCATTTTTGTTTATTAATTAATGTATTGTCTTTCTGCCTGTCTGTATATCTTTGATAGCAGGTGTTCCGGCGTCTCAGCCAATCAGAAACCTTACCAGTGTATCGGCAAAAATCAAACTGTTCAGGAGGACTGTTCTAGACGTTTGTCTTGAAAACAAGCAAGCGTCGCAGATGAGCTAGACTCCTTTTCCACCTAATTAATTAGTTTTCATTATTTACACTCTTTAACACAGGTGAGGTACGATGTATTTTATCATATATCGCTAAGACACTCCTAGGAATAAGCCCCTTTAAATGGCTCAATCTGAACTGATGCTTATCAGCAGGGCAAATTAGCCAGTACAGTTATAAAGTCATAAATCATAAATCCCACAAACCACAGTGACCACATGCGGCTTAATGTTTGGTTATATTGACCTCTATCAACAGATGTTGCTTGTTTCATCAAAACTGTCAAACAGAAGATGTGCTTTGTTGGATAAATACATGTTGTGTATAAAGATCAACAATTATTAAAAAATCTTGTGTTTGATTGCAATTGTACAATTAATGAACAGTTTATATTTAAAAGGTTTATTATTTATCATGACTGTATACTGATGTTGGTGTTCTTACTGATTGTAGTACATCCATGTACTTTTTTCACAATGGAATTAAGATTTGAAAAAGGATGATTACTTAACACTCTGATCATGTATAGGGAAATACTTACGCTTTCTGACTTAATCTTTTATATTTCAGTTCATGTTGCTGTGGTGATTTTAAGATCAATTTAAGATATGAGCCCAAATGGGACACTTCCTGTGAAATAAATACTTGAAAACCAGCTAGATCATATAAGCAGGATCATTCAATACGAATTATCCTGATATAAGTAACACCAGAGTTATGCACATAAAGCATCCATTCCTGAGCGCTGCCATCATTTGTACTGATATTCACCTTTTAAATTTATTTTAATTTAATTATGCAAGCAATTTTAAAATCACAATAATTTGAATTAATAATTTGAGGTGCTAATGTTATTGCTTGATAAATACTTCAAGATTGTCTCGTGTCCCTTTAAAAT
This sequence comes from Cyrtodaria siliqua, assembly GCA_037043455.1. Taxonomy (NCBI): domain Eukaryota; kingdom Metazoa; phylum Mollusca; class Bivalvia; order Adapedonta; family Hiatellidae; genus Cyrtodaria; species Cyrtodaria siliqua. The sequence continues at coordinate 28,737 of JAWPHD010015879.1, forward strand.
ATGTTTCGTCTGCCTCTCACAATTGTGTTAAATGATCAAATTAATGTGTTAGCTCATTATTTCTGGAAAACAACAAGTTTGTCTTTATCCCCTAGGAGAAAAGGAATCAGTAATACCCTATTACCAGACCTGATCAAGAACGGCGTCACCTGTGATCTTAGAAAAGTTTACGTCGGAGACATATTCTGGGTGGCAAAGGAGAAAATTAGACAAATCCCAGGTAATAGGGGGCTTCAAGGTAGATTATCTTAGCGCATATAACCCCGAGTATTATACTTAACAGCTCTTAGTGATAATGATTCGTACACAGAAGGTAAATTCAGCCATATTTCGAGCACAGGAAGCTCCTTCGGTATCAAAGGGTAAAAAACGCCACTAATGCATAATTGATTAAGAACCTCAAGAAAGATTTGTTCAGTGTATGTAAAGATCATATTATTAAACTAAATATATTTATATCTTCATACATCACCTTCAGTCATATACTGTTATATGGTCGTAGTTTTGATTTACACATAATTTGGTTAGCCTTTTTTACAGGTAAACTATTTATTGAGAATTTGTGACAGTAATGACAACCCATCCGTTGAGTGGTTTTGAAGGCTTTTAAAATCCGGTTTAAATAGTCTTCAAACTAAAAACAAGAGGCCCTGAATCGATCACATGAGGATCTTTGCAATGATGAAAAATATTTCCTCTCGGAAATGCTGATTGAAGATGTGTTTAAGTCTTTCCTTGTGTAAGCCTTTGTAAAAACATGCAAAATCTCTACATACAAACTTTGGACCCAGGGTTTCAGCCATCTTTGATCCCAGGGACTTCAAATGAGTACACGTTTCAGTATTTATTGATAGAACAGGGGTTAGCGATCATTAATAATAATAAAAAACAAGAGAACAAGATAGTCTGTGGATGCTCTACAAGCTAAAATGGCTCTTATATCATTATTAAATTCCATTCAAAAGAGTATGATAATGGACCTTTGGAATACCTTTATACAAGTGCAAAACACAACAACACCCTCAACCGAAGTTTAAACCCCCAACTCCATGCTAACAATTTTAAAGAAGATTTTGTCCATATAGGTCTATGTAAAAGATGAAAAATCTTTACATGCTTTATGTACAAACTTTAGAAAAATTTACATACGGGAAAAAACATCCAAACAGGAACCAATAATAATAAAATAAAAGAAGATTTACATCCAGTGGGATTTGAACCCACGGCACTAGCTTCCGAGTGTACAAGAATTAATTCGAAACCCTGGGGCGGGGCCACATGTGACCCCAGGAACACCATTTGAACAAGCTTTGTAGAGGTCCAAAACCTTATAGTAAATGCAAATTATTAAATCTTTGGCTCTTGTAGTTTCAGAGAAAGATATTTTGATTGTTTTCCTATATAAGTCTATTTAAAACTATGACCCCCGGGGCAGGGCAAAATTTGACCCCAGGGTCACCATTTGGACAAGCTTAAAAGAGGACCATACGCTGATGCTACATGTAATATACGAGATCTCTGTGCCTTGTGGTTTCAGAGAAGAAGATTTTTTAAAGTTGTTTCCTATATGTCTATGAAAAACATGAAAACCCTCAATATACAAACTTTGAACCCCGGGGTACGGCCATTGTTTACCCCAGGGACTTTACCTGAACAGAGATGATATTCTATGCGCTGGCAATTATGTTAAAAGAAAAACTTTCGAAATCTGTCCAGAGGTTTTAAGGTTTCAATTATATATGGTTATGGCGACTATCTTGGATGTCGTGATGACCTAATTTTAACAAATCTAAAATGCATTTATCTTATTATCATTCATGTGAAGTTTGGACAAAAAATGGCCAAGCGGTTTTTGACGAGAAGTCGTTTGAAGCACAAGTTAACGACGACGACGGACGGACGGACGACGGACGAAGAGTGATCCCAATAGATCATTTCGCTCAGGCAATCTAATAAAGAGCTGGCATGGCAAAATGAATAGCATGGTGGAAGAACAGTGTGTACAAGCCTTTTAAAGATCAATTGAAACATTTGTTCTTGCATCTTAGTGGGATGACTCTCAGTAACCTAATATAAGCTATTGGTGAGCTGAAGAGGTGAAGCCGCCGAGGTTCGTAACAATATATCGACTTTTACCATAGTATACTGTATAGAGTGTTGACCGGCACAAATGATATTTCTGTGATGATTATTGAATGCCTGTTTGAGGAGAATATTCAAATGGAATACTTGATTCCCCTATATCGGCTGGTTATTTTAATAAATACTGTAAAGAGGATCCATTGGAAGCAGTAGTCTACACCATTGGGTATAATGATAAGAAAGTCGTTTTGTTTGTTTCTATACCATATTTCCTAATGAACGGATCTGGTAAACGATTTCATGGATTATATACCAAATGTAAATATCTTACATGAATATAAAACATCACTGATTTGATATTTCATTGTATCAGTTCTAATACAGAGCTAAGAATTGCAATGTTGCTGTTATAATGATGTTTCATGAATAATAAATACATGTTTGCTTTGGTGTTCCCTAGAAGTCCAAAATATGAGTTGAACATGGGTTGTAAGAAATATTAAAATCAAAACTTACCGAACTGCGGTTACTACTTGGATGGGTGACCGCTTTAGAAGTCAACATGTGTTCTTAGAAAGATTCACCATGATAAAAAAACATATTAAGGGCAATTTAATATCAGAAATATGTTTTAAATATAATTTTTTTTAATGCTCCCTTTCTCCCATCATTTCCATTCATAAACCCTAATAAAAAGAGTAATATGTTTACAGAGCAGGAAAAGGTGTCATAGTAATATATATGATATTAACAGTAGGTCACGGTTCCGAATTCCTATGTGACATCATTCAGTCTCTGTTTGCTGATTAGCCGTTAAACAAACGATTGATTGTATATATTATGTTAATGCACACAAACAACTTTGAAAGTCATTTTGAAATGAAATTAATTTAAGATTAATCCGTGATATTGTTACGGTTTACTGTTCTAGAAATCGCAAACATGTAATGTTTTGGCTAAACTTAACATTCCTCAACAATGTTTTGTTAGGACCATCTGGATATTGCAAAATAAATAAATCTGAAAGTCTCTTAAAATTACTCTTGTTTTAAAGGAAACGCAATCTCATATAACGACAGATAGACGGACCAACTATGTGAATCGTTGATCAGCGATCGCATATTCAATTTGTAGAGATAAAACCCTGGACAATTGTTCACAGATTGTTAGATTCACCGCTGGCATGGCTTTTTAAATTACTGGTAATATTTGAGCTACACTGAACAAAATTGCTAAGTATCAACTTTTGTATCTTAACTAATTTTCTTATTTTAAATATATTTTATAATAGATATATGATAAGTATTTTGTTTTGACCCATAGTTTGTAAAACATTTATTTTTCGTTTAAATTGTTACATCTTTTGAGAGTTACCCTCCCTTTATATGAAAACATGAAATGTACTGATAAAACACACATGAGTCAAAGATCGCTTAAAGATATAAAATTCTTAAAATTGGTATGAAATAATAGAAATAATAGAACAAAACATAAAAAGTTGACCCATTTACCGCAGATTTTCCGTCTATAAAAAAATAAAATATGGATAATCTTAAATTATCTCCCTTTACATTGAATATTATTTGAAATTCAAGTAACTGTAATTCAGCGTTAACATTAAATATTTCGAAAATTTCTTTTGCAAACGCATTTGTAGTGGTAATGCTAGTAAAAAAGAGTATGATAATGGACCTTTGGAAACGGCCGAGCACGACACATACGAAATATTGCAGTCTCGGTTTGATTGAGACTGTTCATGAGCGGTAGTGAAATATGCTAGCTACCGCTCACGCCCTCTAGCCCCGGGTTGAGCAGAACTCAATATTCATAAAATCAATAGTACAAAATTGTAACCATCCCGAAGATGGCATGCATATGGCGGTAGACATGGAGTATACTCCTTCCCCATGTCGTACGGCGTATGGTCCGAGTATCTAATAAAATGAAATGCCTTGAAGAGCGAAATAAACATAATGGAATTTAGTTGGGAGCAGCGGTTATGAAGCCTGCGTATAAAAAGCAGACAACATATCCTATGACTGGTTAAACAATACCCAGAGCCTTTTATCGGCCGGAGTAGTGGAACCACCTAATCAAAAAATAAGTATAAAAACAAAAGAAATTGAAAATGTACCACTCATAACTAAATATAAGTATCGGGCTCAGCGATCTCCAAAGATCGAATGAATAACAGTACTGATTGCAAGCGCGGGGAGACGTTTTGCTGCCGCCACACTGCATGTCCAAATAATTTTAACTTTAGAATTAGGAACATCGAAAGCTTCACTAATTCGAAGTACTTAATAAAATCCTATATACCCAGTTGTATAAGTGTTATAACTTATTTCTAAGAAAACAAATTGACTTAAAAGTTTTAAAATATGTTCATGCAATCAGAGCAGACGATTTACACTCGTTATTTTGCAGTTTGACCGTATCTCTAATCAAGCTCAAAATACACAAAACAATGAGAATATTATTGACATATTCTTAGGTTGATACTTAGCAATTTGGTTTAGTATATATATCTAATCTACACGCACCATAAATTTAAACAGTCATTGTTTCTGTGTGTGTTTGTGGTTGACTGTCGTCCTTGAATGCTGCTTTTCCTGTTCGATTTTTATATCTATTATTAAACGACATTCACATTTATAGTTTCTTCTAATAGAAATAATGTAATAATAATCGTTCATTAATGTGTTGTCTGCATTTACTGTGCAAAACGTAAATGTTATAGTCTGCATATTGTATCTGAACATTTTGTTTTAAGACCGTATCAGACAGTCTGGCGACAACACTATTATTATTAAATGCCAAAATAGGTTTAAAAGATCTATTTGTTAGTTTAACATATTTCAAATAATGTGCTTCTTGTCAAACAAACATGAATATAGTCAAACATTTGAGATTGATTTTCGTCATATTTTCAAATTGACAGCATATTATATAAATATTGCATCCCAGTGACCGAGGCGAAGACGAGGTTGACATTATTTTTTCGAAGGTTGACAATATCCACTGTCACCCTCACTGGGATGCAATATTTATTTTATTATACCGAACAAATGTTTTGATTAAAATTTAAATATACGAGGGGGAAAAAATCGCAATATGTTGTGTTTTTTTGTGTTTTTTTAATTTATATTTTTATACCAGTTTTGATTTAAAGTAACAAATCTGCTCGCCACATTTTTTTATTGTCGTTTGTAAACCAATTGCCAAAGTGTGTCGTTATTGGAAAAATCCAAAACCTATTTTTATACTTCCCGTGACGTCACAATCGTGTAACAGTAAAGATTGTTTACCGGTGAACAGTATACAGTTATCACATGTGTGTTTGGGGAACAGTCAAAACTGTTTTCCCGAGGTGGAGGGGATGGCAGTGTGAACTGTTTCCTGAGGCCGATAGGCCGAGGGAAACAGTTCACACTGACATCCCCCGACACCAAGGGAAAACAGTTTTGACTGTTCCCCAAACACACATGTGATAACTGTTTTATTACCTGATTAATGTTACTGTACGAAACAGTGAAAATGAAAATTTGTTTTATAATGGGAACCTATGGTGAAAAAAGCAACATGACGTCACGCAAACGAAATTCCAGCACGTGAGGGAAACAGTCGAAACTAAAGCCCGGTAACAGTTCGTTTTCACCGGGAACAGTCTATTCCTTAGTGAATTAGCACGAAATGACGATATAGTATTTATATAGGAGATCAGGTAATAATAAAAATTGCTTCACGCTAAGGGTATGGGCAATTTATACAGGAGTGTAAACATGAGGTATAATAATAAGCATTGTTGATGTATAACGTTTACATAAATTCTAAGTAAGAAATATGTTAATTAGATCCAGTAAAGTACTAAGTATACATTTAAAAACGCAACATTTTAGATTTTCGATTATTTTAAGTCCGCTTTTTTATTCAAATCAGGATTGTGTTTTATGTTAGTACACACGTTTCTTTGTCCCAAAAGGTAACACATGACGATACACAATTGCATCTGATTGCCCTACTTCTTTCAGTTAAAACACATGTTGCATGTGGACTCAATAACATCTCAAAAATTCAAGAAATGCCAAATGTTGCATTTTCAAATGTACTGAGTGTATAAAGTAATGATTGTCGTATTAGCGGAATAATCCAATACATGAGTATCGATTGAATAGGTACAGGAGTATCGATTGAATAGGTACAGAGCCACGCCTAAGTATTGTTTTCACAGTAAACAAAGGTGACGTAAACAAGCACACATTGACTTGAAATTCTATAATATTGTTATTATATAAATATTACATTCCTGTGAGAGTGACAATGGATACTTTCAACTTGAGGAAAATAATGTCAACTGATGCGAAGCCGAGGCCGGTATTACTTAAAATCTAGAAAGCCACAATGCAAGTACTCAATGACTTGGCAGAAGCAAGAACAACAAGAGAATAAACCATTAAGTGTACGTTTGCCTTTGAATTCTATATTAATATGAACTAAGGTAAAACCTTAAAGCGAGATCAGCCATTTAAGCAACAAAAACAAGAACATACGGATTAAACAAAAAGACAGCTAAACGTAATATGGTCTAAAATAAATGAACAATGTAACACAACGGAAATCAACTTTAAGCTTTATTTTAAATAAATTGATCGTGTGAAGTTCTTGATTTTCTTGTTAATATTCATTTTCATGTCCGTGCACTCACCGGAAAAATAAATGTACAGTAATTGGTATTGTTCAAAAGAACAAATTGGCACTGGAATGAACCAGAAACGCGAACGTATGTAAAGCAATTAAGAGGTTATTTCATAATTTAATTAGAATCACTATTATAATTGACTATGGAAATATTTGCTTTCGGGAGATTTGCTTTAAAGCAATTGTGGTATGAAAGTGGTATAGACCTATCTGATAAGTTCTTATCAGATGCAAACTAGTAAAAAGAAATATCAAAAGATCGGACAGGGAAAGTAGCATTCAAGGAGGACAGTCAACCACAAACATGACATCACTCAAGACAAAATTACTAAGTTGTATGTCTTATTAAAAGAGGAGATGGCTCACATTTCTGTACGATTGGCATTTTAAATATTGAGTTCTGCTCAACCCGGGGCTAGAGTGAGTGAACGGTAGCAAGCACGTTTCACTACCGTTCATGAACAGTCTCAAACCGAGACTGCAATATGTTTTATATATATCGTGTTCGACGATTTCCAAATTTCTCCTTTCATACTTTTTTATTCAATTAAAACAGGAATATAACTGTTATTCCATTGTCATTTATACGGGGAACTTATTGCAGGGGTTATTTTATTGTCGCGGGGAAACCCAGCCCCCATCACAAAGGACATCACAAATGAAACAGAAAATTATTGTTTTATTTTTATGTATTACATCTGTGAACGGCATCATATATCAACAATATTTTTTACGGAGATGGGCTTTAAAGCTATTGTGACATGTTTCACCCCCTACACCCTCTCCCCCACAATCGACTTCATAATTTTTTTTTTATATTATTTATTGTTTGTTTACACGTGTGAATAACATCATGTGTGAAAAATATTTGCTTTTCCAGAGATTGGCTTTTAAGCTATTGTGAAAAAGGTAACATATGTTTGGGGGTGATACGTTTGGGGTGACCCCATACACACAAACCACAAAGGACCGGATAATAACAGTATTTTAATTCATTTGTTTTACATTTGTGAGCAGAAAAATAGTTGCTGTCCTCAGATAGGCTTTAAAGATTTTGTGACATGTTTCACAGGGAACATATATTGTTGGTGGAAGGGGAACGGGGCGAGGTACACCCCAAACCCCAAGACAAGGGACTTGACAAACATTATTAGATATTTGAATTCTTAACAGGGATATGGGCTCATATTCCCTGCTTGGAAATTATATTCGCCTGAGCAGGTGAGGTAGAATGTAATTTCTAGGCAGGGAATGTGAGCCATGGTTCCCTTTCAAAATCCAAATAACGAATGTGTCATACTTCAAAGTTGGTACTACTTATACACTATTTATTTTAGTTTTATTCTGCCAATTTCCCCGTAACGTGCCTCTATTTCATTTCTAATACCCGACGCCTCTAAAGTTTACGTTCATGACGTCAATACTTTTAACATCGCCAAATTTGACGGTTTCCATCTGTCTTCGGCAGCCGATGATATTGTTTTTGTAATTCTGTGACTGTATATGCTATACTGAAAGGAAAAGAAACGCAGGGTGCGTATTTCCGCTATATATTGCATATACTGCACAAATAATTCCATATATATTCCAAGGAAATCCCAAGATGTTTTGTAAAAAAAAAAAGTGCAGTTATTTAGAGAAAGGACACAACGGTGATGTTGTAGGTAGACGTTTTAATCACAGTACACGTTGTAACAAGAAATTCATAAATGCTGAAGTTCCTCTTTGAAAAATTGAGCCAGTTCAGTACTGTATTTAATGTTAAGTGATTCCAACATTTAAAGCCTAAGTTTGCTCACCTGCTTGAGCCAAACGCGCATTCTGACGATAATGAAACTTTAAAGGGGTAACCATTGCTGTGTTCAGTGCTGTTTAAACCTTCTTTCTAAAAGGACAGGCCTAATGTCGCCCTGTACCATTCGATTAGCAGTAGCATATTAAACATACAATATATAGCGGAAATACGCACCCTGCGTTTCTTTTTCCTTTCAGTATAGTTTAGTTTTATATTTTGCAGCTGTTGTGCTAAAATCTGTGTGAAAGTAAGGTGTGACAGAGGGGTCAGTTGTTGTGAGCTTTGTTTTGGTAAAGCCGGATGTGGTTAATTGTGTTAGTGATAAGCCTGTGAAATGTATGGGTGTTTTGTTGTTTTAGTGATAAGATTGGGAGTGTATGAATATTTGTAGAAATTAGGCAGTTGAATCTAGGAACTTGTACTGTACACACAGAGAATAAAGCCTGGTTGAAAACGACTTGCGTTTGAGTTTATATATATATGCTTCCATTGTTTTAAGTCATAAAAGGATTCACTGGTGGTAACAAATTCAAATAAGTTAACGTTCGAAGAATATTTACTTAGCACCTTAAGGAGGTTCCCTGGGAAAGGACGTAGTGCTGAGATTTTATTTTAAATTGCTATTTAAAGCTTCGTTAATATCATTTAGATACAACATTATCGAAAAAAGGTAGGTCATCACACTTTTTTTTCCACTGGACGTCTTTGAAGAAGACACATATTTCAAACATCAAAATTTCAGTAAAAAGAGGAAAAATACAGTCAATGAACATTTTCACAATTGTTTTCATAACATTAAATCTATTGAAAAACAACGATTATTTTTCGATTACATATAGACATGTCTTTCAAAACATTCACAAACAATTGTAATCCTAATTCGTCTTTTTACTTTAAAAAGCAAACATATATGGACGGTATCCCACCCATCTATTAATTTTTCAGTATACTGAAAAATAATTCGAGATAAAAAAGTTATAATGCTTAACTTTTTATAAAACTTGTATGACAAAGTCCTATGACATTTCTTTCAAAACTAGTAAAAATATATAGGTCATCAGGTTTCTAATGATTTTCACTGTAAAATACTGCACAAATATCGAGATCGAATATAAAAAAGGCTCAAATCTTATTTTTTTTCTATAGCGAAATGATAAATTCTAATCAGAGCTACCCATATCCCCTGTTTTGTTGACAACAAAAAATGATCACAAATGTCGGAAAAAAACATGAAAACATATTTTGTTTTGATTAAAATGTGATATGTTACCGTCTTAAATCCTACATTATATCCATATCTACCAGAATGCAAAAAAAAAATAAAACAATTATATTGCCAAATAAAACTGTGATTTAAGAAATAAAATACTTAAGCTTAAAAATGTCAAAAATTGCCCAGTAGAATGTAATTTCTAGGCAGGGAATGTGACTGATGTTTCGATGCGATACTCCTATTGTCAATGAGATACCCCTATTGTTACTGCGATACCCCTATTTTTAATGCCATACCCCTATTGTCAATGCGATACCCCTATTGTCAATGAAATACCCCTATTGTCACGACGATACCCCTATTGTCAATGCTATACCCCTACTGCAAATGCGATAACCATATTGTCAATGCGATACCCCTATTGTCAATGTGATATTCCTATTGTCAATGCGATACCCCTATTGGAAATGCGATACCCCTATTGTCAATTCGATAACCCTATTGTCAATGCGATATCCCTATTGTCAGTGCTATACCCTATTGTCAATGATATATCCCTATTGTCAATGCGATACCCCTATTGTCAATGCGATACCCCTATTGTCAGTGCGATACCCCTATTGTCAATGCGATACCCTTTTTGTCAGTGCGATATCCCTATTGTCAGTGCGATAACCGTATTGTCAGTACGATACCCCTATTGTCAATGCGATACCCCTATTGACAATGTGATACCCTTATTGTCAATGCGATACACCTATTGTCAATGCGATACCCTATTGTCAACAAGTGTAAGCCTACTTAGCATGAATTCATGAGATGAATACATGCTTACTTCAACTTTCGGCACAGAGAAAATATGACAGAACTCTGGCAACCATATCGGTAAATTATTTCATGAAACAAAATTCAAAATAAAATTACCAGACCACAAGTTATATATTTATTGTTTCAACCAAAGGTTTTCCCGCAGTAGTTTGAGCAATTTGAATAATACGTACATCAATTATATATTTGTTTTATCATTATAACTGTTATTTTCGGTGGTAAATAAAAATGCCTTTCTTTGAAAATCGGTTGAGAAATGAATAATGCCTGATCAAAAACCGCTTTCGCGCATGAAATGTTTATTTCTTCACCAATTTTTAAAAGTAAAGTATTTTTATTTACCTCTAAAAATGTCTGTTTCAATGATATGCAACTTATTTAGGTACTAGATGAACATGTTCCCCGAGCAATTTATTATGGGTTTATGTGTCTTATTCGTTTATCTAGAGCTTATACTCGAGTTGAGGACTTTAATATTCGCAATCTTGGTATAACTAAAAAGCTACTCCATCAAGGTTACCGTTACCATAAACTTCGTAAAATCATTGCAAAATGTTATTATCGTAACCTGTCACAAAATAATACCGAGTAGAGAGTTTGGTCGTACATAGCTCTTGTAAGCACTTGGCGACATCTGTCAGTCACATGCTAATCCATTGTTCAGTTTTAACAAATTCACCATTCGCATGATATACTCATGTATCACGGAAAAGCGTACAATATTATAGCGCCGCTAGAGGGAGTACGGCAGGGCCGGTCAATAAGTTTATATGTGCATGTAAAAGTATAGGTATTTTACAATCTATCTCTCTAAAGGGCAAAGTTGTGTATGGGTCCTTTCGTGTAGAATTTTAATACTTCACATTTCGCCACGTGTATCACGGAATGAACGTGGGAAATAATGTTTTGGTCGGAACGTTGGATATAAAATGAATTGTTCTTCAGTCATGGCCGGGATTGATAGAAAGTTATTTTGTTTGGGCAAAGTTGGAAATGGCGAAATTCACAGGCAATATGTGCCTAAACCTTCCGGAGTGGAGATAAGCCTTCCGGAGTGGAGCTAAGCCTTTAGCGTGTGTAGGCCCTCTAGATGATTCGACACATGAATCAACGCATAACGTAACGAGCGTTGGAGACGGTCCCCGTAAACCTGGACAACAAGGCCATGTTATAGAATAAAAAAAAAAAACGGGACACGAGGTGGGCCCGTTATCAGTCCTCACTGGAGGAACGTCATTCACAACCTCGGTGGAGGTTAATTATCATATCTATCGCGTCATCAACCTTATAGAAATGAAATATAAAAAGATCGGACAGAGAAAGTAGCATTCAAGGAGGACAGTCAACCACAAAACACAGAAACAAACACGCAAACAGACAAACAAGCAGGCAAAAGTAATATTAAATGCCAACAACATCGCAAACACAAAAGGAACGGTCAGTGTCAAAGTAGGCCACTGGGGGTATAAACCGGTTCTAGGGTGCATCAAACCTCACACTTACCCTACTGTCATCCCATTAAAACAGGACAGTGTAAATAAAGAATTCTCCGCCATGATCTAATCTCTAACCAACAAGGGAGCATCAATAGGCAACATAAGTAAAACACAAATATGCTCGTGTAAATATAATACAAAGAAAAGCCTAGAAAGCCACAATGAAGGTACTCAATGACTTGGCACAAGCCAGAACAACAAGAGAATAAACCATTAAAGGCACGACAGAAAGAGCATAGACAAACATCAAACGCCACCGTCCCTATGGGCTTTAGGTAGGCGTCATCATAGGGTCCACAGCCTGTCCGGTCATCGTACAATTAAAGAGGAAAGCATAGTGGCGAACTGTAAAACGGTCCACCACCAAGCATGCAGTACGTTGCAAAATGATAGGGTCATAACCTCTTTTGATAAACTTTTTAACAAGTTTAACAAAGATAGTATGAAAGTGATCATGACCATGAATCTTACGAAGTTTATAAATCACATCACCATAGAAGTCAGGTTGTGACAGTCCTTGTCGCAGAAGAGTCTTTAAATTACTTTTATATTTGGAAAGATGATCAGGGTTACGATAATACAATTTTGCAAAGGTTTTACGAAGTGTATAGTAACGGTAACCCTGATTGAGTAGCTTTTTAGTTATACAAAGATTACGAATATTAAAGTCCTCACTCTTAAAAAACGAATTAGTTGAGACACATACACCCCATAAGAAGTTGCTCGGGGAACATCCCCATCCAAGTGGGGATAATTAACAATGTCAAAATTAAAATCATCTCTCTTGTCATAGATTTTGCTAATTCTTTCACCATTTTCAATCGAGAGATCTAAATCAAGAAAAGAAGCGTTATTATCAGATATTTTAGCTTTGTTAAGCTGAAGTTCTTTAGGATAAATATTATTAACCATAGTTGGAGAGAAAGGGTTGTCAATGTTCAATATGTCATACAGATACTGAGAGGTGTCAATTAAGGCTTCAATAACATCTGCCTGGGTATCTGTTGAGAGACCCAACATGAAATCTCTTTCATAGCAAAATAAAAACAAATCTGCGACAAGTGGTGCACAGTTCGTACCCATAGGGATACCAACAATTTGTCTATAAACGTTGGTTCCATACCTGACGAAAATATTATCTAATAGGAAGATGAGTGCTTCACAAACTTCATAGAAAGTCCACATAGTATAATTGTCTAAACTGCCGTTAGTAAAATACGCTTTAATAATATTACATTCCAAAAATGTAGTATTGTCTCTAGCGAATGTCTTTTGAATAAGAGACATTAGCTTGTCTTTAATAAGGTGATGTGGTAAGGTTGTATATAGTGTAGGGAATACTGATAAAGGTGATCCTTTGGGAGCAACAAACACAGTTAAGAGAATAAAACAGCAGACTTATTGTTCATGAGAAGTAATGAAAGAAGCAACAACTCTCACGCCCTCTAGCACCGGCTTAATCGGTATTCTACTTCAAAGCCACCTATATTGGGATCGCTGGTCCCAAAGGACCAGCAAATATAACACTACTGATTCGTAGCACGGGGAGCCATTTTACAGCCGCAACACTGCACTAAACGAACACTAGTGTGAATGTTAATAAATACTGATAAAAGTGATCCTTTTGGAGCAACAAACACAATTAAGACAATAAAGCAGCAGACTCGGTTTTATTGAGTGTGTTCATGAGAAGTAATGAAAGAAGCAACACCTCTCACGCCCCCTAGCACCGGCTTAAGCGGTATTCTACTTCAAAGCCACCTATATTGGGCTCGCTGGTCCCAAAGGACCAGTAAAAATAACACTACTGATTCGTAGCACGGGGAGCCATTTTACAGCCGCAACACTGCACTAAACGAACGCTAGTATGAATGTTAATAAATACTGATAAAGGTGATCCTATGGGAGCAACAAACACGATTAAGAGAATAAAGCAGCAGACTCGGTTTTATTGAGTCTGTTTATGAGAAGTAATGAAAGAAGCAACACCTCTCACGCCCCCTAGCACTGGCTTAAGCGGTATTCTACTTCAAAGCCACCTATATTGGGCTCGCTTGTCCCAAACGACCAGTAAAAAAACACTACTGATTCGTAGCACGGGAGACATTTTGTAGCCGCCACTCTGCACTAAACGAACGCTAGTGAGAATGTTAATAAATACTAATAAAGGTGATCCTTTGTGAGCAACAAACACAATTAAGAAAATAAAGCAGCAGACTCAGTTTTATTGAGTCTGTTCATGAGAAGTAATGAAAGAAGCAACATCTCTCATGCCCATAGCACCGACTTAAGCGGTATTCCACTTCAAAGCCACCTATATTGGGCTCGTGGAAACTTGACCTTTATTGAAAATGTTATCAAGAACGTCTCCTGAATTTTTATAGACCAAAATAAATTAATCCCAGAGTTTTCATAAGTTTTATCACAATATAGTTTAACGTGAATTTTAACGATAGTAAGACAAGAAGTTAACAGTTTGGAGATCTTTGTTGTGGTGCAGGCACTAGAATTCGAAATAAAGCGAGCCTTATACGGATTTTTATGTAATTTAGGACTCCAGTTCATAGTAGGCAGTTTATTTTGCTTATGGTTTACACCAGCCTTGAAAGTAGTGCACCGAGTGATATGTGCGGAAACAACATCATCCTCAGTAGAATTACCCGGAGTATACGAATTGATGCTGCCGGGTTCCAGAGATAAAACATTGACGTAATGTAGGCGTCAAACAATAATCACATTATTAGCTGCTTTATCTGCAGGAACTAAAACAAATTTATTATGAAATTTCTGAATTCCCGATTTTAAATTACGAATGGAAAACCTAGGTCTTGGAGGAAGTAAAGAGGGTAATCAATAGTTGAAGGTAATCTATATTTAGGAACTTTCGAAAACAAATGTCGAATACGTTTATCAACAATATCAAAATTACCAGTGATGACATGACCTGCTGGAGCATAGCAACATTTTGATGTGTTGCATTCACATTCCTTAGGAGTATTATGTACTATATCAAGGTCAGAAACTATTTTGTTGTAGTTGAAAATAATATTTCTAATAGGCTTTTTATACTTATAACAAATTACAGGACTTTGATGACAATCACCCATTGGATTCCCGCATCATCATCTTCATGAGCTCTCGCGCATCACATTCATCGCGCTAGACCATACTTCTTGTGCACAACATTGTTATAACTTTAACAACACTTTAGTCGACACATTCAGTATTTGTGATAATACTAAGAACGTCGTAAACGTTCATGAGAATAGTCTTTTCGGATTTCATCTGTGTATTCGCTTGTTTTTCTTGATAATTGTATATTATATATTTAACATATTTTAAATGTTGCATTAATTTATGTAAATGCACTCACCGTCATTGATTCTTTCCTGAGTTAGCCCCAACCACTAGGGTCATCTTGCGACATAACCCTGATTTTCTTTCCAAATATAAAAGTAATTTAAGAACTTTTCTGCGACAAGGACTATCACAACCTGACTTCTATGGTGACGTGATTTACAAACTTCCTAAGATCCTTGTTAATGATCACTTTCATACTATCTTTCTTAAACGTGTTAAAAGGTTTATCAAACGAGGTTATGACCCTATCATTTTGCAAAGCACTGCATGTTTGGTGGTGGACCCATTTACAGTTCGCCACTATGCTGTGCGATTATCGGACAGGCTGTGGACCCTATGATGACGTTTATCTAAAGCCCAATAGGACGATGACGTTTGATGTTTGCTGTTTGTCTGCAGTCTTGTCGTGCCCTCTTGTTGCTCTGACTTCTGCCAAGTCATTGAGTACTTTCTTTGTGGCTTTCTAGGCTATTGTTTTTTTGTACTTGTATATACATCTTTGTGTTTTACTTATATTGCCTATTAATGCTGCCTTGTTGGTTAGAGAATAGTTCATGGCGGGGATTTCTTTATTTACACTGTCCCGTTTTATTGTGTTGACAGTAGGGTAAGTGTGAGGTATGGTGCACCCTAGAACCTGGTTTAAACCCCCAGCGGCCTTTTTTGCCACTGACCGTTCCAAGGCGATAGCCCTATTGTTAACCCTTTTGTATTTGTGATGTCTTATTTGGCCTTTTATTCATTTTTAATTTTTTTCTTTATTTCTGTGTGTGTTTGTGGTTGACTGTCGTCCTTGAATGCTGCTTTCCTGTTCGAGTTTTATAACTATATTGTCTAAAATGTTCAAAACAACTTTGGCTGAAACAAGCGCCCCAAACAATAGGGAAATATTTGCATTATAATTGTGTTATACACGCTTACGTATTCGTTTTATTGAGATATGTCAATATCAAATTGGTTTAAATGAGAAAAGCTCGAAATACATTGCTCAGACCGATCAACTGATCTCACATCGTCCGTTTATTTAAACACATTTTATTACGTAAATTGTTATTTATGGTCGTTTAAGTTCGTTTAAGTTCTGAATATGCAGCTGCTGAGAAATAATCGTCATTATATGGTAATATTCTAAAAGACAAATGGCTTTTCTATTGAAATTCTGACAGAAATTCTAACAGAGATAAATATCATCTTACTTTAGTTTAAACGATGAATTGTTCCATATTCCAATCCACGTTTCAATATTTAGATCAAGTGGTATACTTTCATTGCAATTAATTTCATAACGTGAACTTTGGTCTAAATATGTTTGCTATACTTCCGTTACAATTCACTTTGTGACGTGAACTTCGTCAGTATAGATTCATTATACCTCTCTTGCAAATCACTTCATTGTGAAACTCGGTCAATATAATAAAGTATAAAATTCGACTAGGAAACGTGGCATTCACAGAACCCGGTCAACCAAAACACGCAATCAAAACAAATAAAAGGAATAAATAGAAGCAAAATAATTATAAAAGTCGATTCAACCAAAACACTCATAAAACATCCCTTAAGTATTTAGGTAGATTTCATCATAGGATCCACAATCTGTCCGGACATCGTACAATCAAAGAAGAAAGCAAAGTGTCGAACTGTAAATGGGTCAACCACTAAACATGCAGTATGTTGCAAAAATGATAGGGTTATAACCTATTTTGATCAACAAATAAAAGTTTAATAAAGATTGTATGAATAACCACTGAAAAGGCGATTCCTTGGAAGCAACAATCACAAACTAGAGAAAAGTAGCAGACGCGGTTTTATTGAATCTGTTCATGAGAGGTAATTATAAGATGCAACACCTCTCACGCCTCCTAGATTGGTTGAAGGTGATCTTGACCAATTACCTTAAGAAGTTTGAAAATCAGACTACAATATGAATCAGTTTGTGATAGTCCTTGTTCATAAGAAGAGAAGTACTTTTATGTTTTGAATGCAGATCTGGGTTACGATTACACTAATGTGCAAAGGTTTTTCGAAGTTTATGGTTATATTCTTGACGGAGTAGCTTTTAGTTATAAAGGTTAATAATTGTAAAACCTTCAACACGACCTCAAGCTGTAGAAAAACGAAAAAGTTGAAAAACATATACCCCAAAAGATGTCGCTCTGAGAACCCTAAGAAGGGATAATACACGATATCAAAATGAAAATCGTCTCTCGTTTTCATTTTCTCTCAATTTGCTAATTATTTCTTCCATTTTCAGTTAAGAGATACAAATCGAGAAAAAAAGCGACAGTATCTTAAATATTAGCTTTGTTAAGTGGAAGTTCGTTAGGATACTTGAAAAATGCATGTCTACTAACTAAAGGTATTGTTAGTTCAGATAACAAGCAATAATGATACTGAACAGGGTTGGCTAATGTATACAGTAATTTACTTTAAACGTAATAAAGCGATCGTGGCTAAAATAATTAGGATTGCTTTGACATATAAACTTCTTAAACACATGTAAAAATATGTAGTTACCTTGGTTTTAGATGATAAGTTCTAGTTAACGTAGCTCAATGGGGGACAAAACAACAACTACCGAGGGTTAACGCAATACAAAATAAATCCGTGTGATGCTTCACTTTCGTGGACGAACAGTTCGGACCTGGGTGTTAGCAGTTGTAGTTGCAATATACACTCAAGTGATATGAAAACGCAACACGGGAATTTCCGCTATATATTGTATGTACAATATGCTGCTTTTAATCGAATGGTACATGGCTACGTAAGACCTTTCCTTTTGGAAAAAATACTAAAACAACAAATAATACAGCAAATAGTATTCCTGCAATGTTTCATTATTCACAGAGTAGGCGTTTGGCTCAATCATGTGAGCAAACTTAGGATGCAAAATTTGGCAAACTATTTACGTTAAATACAGTACTGAACTAGCTCAATTTTACGAAGAGCAACTTCAACATTGATGAAGTTCTTGTTACAAAGTGTAGTGTGATTAAAACGTCTACAACATCACAGTTGTGTCCTTTCTCTAGTTAACTGCAACTTTTTTTAAAAAAAACATCTTGGGATTTCTTTGGAATATTATGTGCAATTAAGTGTGCAGTATATACAATATATAGCGGAAATTCCCGTGTTGCGTTTTCATATCACTTGAGTGTATATGCTACTCAAACGGTTTTAAAGTTTATAAAAGCGTGTCTTACATTGTCAAGATGTAAAAAGTCATTGATCTACAAAGCTCTTGACGCCATTTAACCTATACTGTGTTGCAGTGCCGTAATAAGCAAGTTGAGTGTATGTTGTTTCTGAAAACTCGCGTGTAGCAAGGATGAATAATGACGAACAGCGAAATCTATTTATTGTTAATAAAATTATTACAATAAGAAATTGTACTTTTTTTCTTGCGTGTTTGGCCTCATTTCCAATTCCTGTACCATTATGTTATTGATACTTTTGCAGAACGTTAACAAATGCCAAGATAATAACGGTAGAAGAGGAGACACAAGTTGGATAAAAACCAGACGCAGGATCAGCTGTCTGTTGGTATCCTGTTACACAATGATGTGTGATTGGTTATGGGAAACAGAATCACGTCCTTCTGACTGCTTTGTAAACACATGTGGTTAACGTAGTACTGGTGTAACGGTATATGCATAAAGAGCAAGATACGGTAATTTCGAGATGAGCCCTCGCTTATTTACATATTTTGGGAAGTTAATCACACCATTTTCGTGGTTGCAGTAAGTTAGTAACAAATTATGATCTCCATTTATAGATATATATGAGCGGAATGAGACTTACGTCTATGCAAGGCGTGAGATATGTGTATGCAATATCATCTTTATTTAACGGAAAACTCAATTAAGGAATTTGTGGTTTAAAATATAAAAGTGGTGTTTTGCTTGTAAATAGTGGCGAATAAACAACTTCAAAGCGTTTGAATACCATTTACTTATAAAGGAACGAGTTCCTATATAAACACGCACTTTTTATCTTTATTACTTGTTGAAACATGTGTAGCATACGCGGTATTCGACGTTAAAGTCACAAATATTTGGCTTTTATTCTACTTTAAAGCAGCAGGTTAAAAACCAAATATCTTTCAACAAAACATATGCTTAAATAAATAAATTTCAATCAAGGTAGACTGGGTTTTAATTTGTAAGGTTTGAACAGTGTTAACTGTTGTTAAAGGTTACTTGGTTATTCACGAAGTAGTTCGTCATGGTTGTTTGTCCGGTCTTTGAGTTTATGTTGACTTACAGTGCAAATATTGTGATCGCTAGTTTTTGTTTGACTGTGTTCTGTGAATGCTGCTTTTCCAGTTCGACATTTATAACTATACCTATGTTAGATCAGGACATTATCTTGTGTCAGATAATATATACTGCCTGTCAGACAAGGATGAATCTTGTTACATACTTCACGATATATTCCAACTTCCTCATAAGGTACATTATAGTAACGACAAGGGACTTTGTAATAACAACGGACAATACTGTATTACAAAGTTCGTCAGAATTGTCAAGGCACAGTGTAATAGCGACAAGGCGTAGTTTTAAAATTCCGGATAAAACTGTATTGCAAAGTGCGTAAAACGATTGACAAAGCCCATTGTTATAGCGACGAACGATGTCAGATTGGGAGGCAAAGTACGTTGTAGCAAGGCATACGAGAAATGTTTGACTGTTTTTGCAACCAATTCCTGACCTAGACGTAAAACATCTTTTTTCTTTTTACCGTAGTATCCGTATCCAGAAAAATGCTAAGCAAACGTTCGTAATGTGGTAAAAAGACACACATCTTCGGGAACCATCAGTTCTACATGGGAAAATATTCGTTACATTTAAATCAAACATTACTTACAACGCATTTCTGATTTAAATTGACCACCTGCGCGTATAAGCATCGACCCATAAATATGAGCGTGTTAAAACGGATAGCTTTCTTTAAGCGATGTTTCACACACTGTTGCATCCATAGAATTAGCTCCGTAATGGGTCTCTATGTTAAACATCCATATAAAGGGGATCTATGAACTGTCTTGTATGCCATATTTCTTTAGAATTTAATCTGGTTCCACATGACTACAAACCATGTAAAGTGTAAATGTAGTTGATCCTTCGGAAAATTAGTTAACGCAGTCACGTAAAATAAAATTACAGCCTTGGTTATTAATGCATTTTTTATCTGTTTCACTGTTCTCTCTAATTGAATCAGTATTCATAAACTTTATTCAGAAAGTCTACCAATAAGAAAACAAAGAAATAAAAACTGTTCACCTAATTATGAGGGTCGTAGTGGTCTCGTTGACTGAATAAAATGCCCTCCATTAATAGATAAGAGATAAATTACATAGACAACGATGTTTCAATTGAAAGTAGGTCACGACAGTTAGCCATTCAGTAAGATGGACCACGGCAGAGCTGACGTAAGACGAATTGAGGGCTTACAAGGGCATATAAAATGTTTTTATTACACATAACCTAATTGGACTTAGTTATATCACTTTTGTCATGATGCTATTTAGTCCATGTGTGTAGGTTGTTTTGTGCCAATGTTTATCTTAGCCTCAATATAATATGCGGAGGTTTTATATTGCTTTAGTTGAAGTGGACATATTCGAACAACATGTCAATCATCGAACGCCGTGGTAATACCAAATGACAAATACTATAACAACGGTATTTCTAAACTAATAAATTGCCAATGGTATTTATTTTGCCCAGCCAATCAGAAACGCATTCATTTCATGGGTGCAAAAACAACAATCCATGACCATCATAATTTAACAAATTAATGTTACATTTATTGATAGTATTGTTAACATCTAGGAAAATAATTTGTTTAATAAACGAGAAGTTGAAATGGTGTTTGTTTACAGACACTTTGGCTTTGGCTATGAGGAATACAAACAATAGGCAAAAAACACAGCCACAACAGGTAATATAATATATCACTTATGTAGAATGGACACTTATATACACTGAAGAGAAATTACTAAATTGACTTGTATTTCTAAATTAGATGTAGTTCTGTAGTAAATGGACGTTTTTCAAATACATAAATACTACACGAATACTACGAAAAGAAAGCAATGACTACTGGTAGTACAGTCTCTGGTGGGATTTGAGTATGCATAAAAGATCCCCTAAAAATTTCTCCAGAAATAATTAGGGGGATGTCTGATAGGTCAGACAATCGAGGGTGTTAAGTCTGAATCATGGTACGTTTTACGAAATCGAAGATGGCGGACAAAATGGCCGCCAACAATTTGAAAAACTTCGTATATTTAATACTTATAATTTTTTTTTTTTTTTTTCCACAAAACTAAACTGTTTTTGTTGTTTTAAATGGAAAATATATGTAGTTTAGTAAAAAAGATGACTTAAAGCAGAAAATGAGCAGAAATATATTTGTTGGCTAAAAATCGGATGAAAAATGGCCCAAAAATGACAACATTTGGGGTACCACGTACAAAATTTAAAAATTTAATATAGTAATTCCTTATTTTTTACCTATTTTTGTTTATTAAAATGTACAATGATGCATATCCTGCACAAAAATGTATACTGTTAGGTTTTACTTGACTCCAAAACTCTCCAAATCGAGGAAAAAGTGGGTGGTGTATTTTGACATGAATAAACCTGAAATTATGGAGATGTTCCCCGAGCAACTTCTTATGGGGTGTATGTGTCTCAACTTATTCGTTTTTCAAGAGCTTGTACTCGAGTTGAGGACTTTAATATTCGTAATCTTTGTACACTTCTCAAAACTGCTAACTACACCGCTCACGTTTTGGGTTATATATATCGATGGGTTGAATGTTTTTCAATAAAATAAAAATTTGTCTCATATAGTGCAGATTTGTGTTATTTGTTTATTTAATTACAAACAACTATGAAATAATGATATTAACAAAATTATTCATATTTTAAATCGGTGTAGTTGGCTGTTTTGAAAAGTGTATAAAACGTGAGCGGTGTAGTTAGCAGTTTTGAGAAGTGTATAACTAAAAAGCTACTCAATCAGGGTTACCGTTACCATAAACTTCGTAAAACCTTTGCAAAATGTTACTATCGTAACCCTGATCTTCTTTCCAAATATAAAAGTAATTTAAGGACTCTTCTGCGACAAGGACTATCACAACCTGACTTCTATGGTGATGTGATTTATAAACTTCGTAAGATTCATGGTCATGACCACTTTCATACTATCTTTGTTAAACTTGTTAAACAGTTTATTAAAAGAGGTTATGACCCTATCATTTTGCAACGTACTGCATGCTTGGTGGTGGACCGTTTTACAGTTCGCCACTATCTTTTCCTCTTTAATTGTACGATGACCGGACAGGCTGTGGAGCCTATGATGACGCCTACCTAAAGCCCATTGGGACGGTGGCGTTTGATGTTTGTCTATAATCTTTCCTGTCGTGCCCTTAATGGTTTATTCTCTTGTTGCTCTGGCTTCTGCCAAGTCATTGAGTACCTTCATTGTGGCTTTCTAGGCAATTGTTTTTTTGTATTATATTTACACGAGCTTATTTGTGTTTTACTTATATTGCCTATTGATGCTGCCTTGTTGGTTAGAGATTTAATCATGGCGGGGATTTAATCATGACAGGGAAAGCAGCATTCAAGGACGACAGTCAACCACAAAACACAAAAACAAACACGCAAACAGACAAACGAAAAGGCAAAAGTAATAACAAATGCAAACGACATCACAAACACAAAAAGGTTGACAATAGGGCTACCGCCTTGGAACGGTCAGTGGCAAAGTAGGCCAGTGGGGGTTTAAACCGGTTCTAGGGTGCACCAAACCTCACACTTACCCTACTGTCATCCCATTAAAACAGGACAGTGTAAATAAAGAAATCCCCGCCATGATCTAAACTCTAACCAACAAGGCAGCATCAATAGGCAATATAAGTAAAACACAAATATGCTCGTGTAAATATAATACAAAAAAAACAATAGCCTAGAAAGCCACAATGAAGGTACTCAATGACTTGGCAAAAGCCAGAGCAGTAAGATGTTCATTCAGTGAAAGGCAATCTTCTTGTCAGTGAGGCAATGGAAAGGTTGCAATGGCAAGAGTTCTTCGCACAGAAGGGAATTCAACCATACCAACAGCATAGTACAGTACAAGCAATACTTCCATATTTTGCCTTGTTTGACTGTGTGCGATGGTGTTCGGTATATCTTGAAGACATGCGAAAACTTCCAGTGACTGCTCCCACAATCTATCATCACTTCATAGTTAAACAATTGTGACAATCCAAATGCGGTGCTGTCGATTTCAGTTGTATTATAAAACAAGAGCAATAATTAATGTTTGCTGATGGGACTTCAAATAAATGAAAGTATAAAATGCTAATTACAGTTGAATAATGTAATGTGCCTGATGGTTTAAGGGTCTTTAGTAAAATATAAATATAAATAGTATTATTATTGAATTAACGTTATTTTATGATAATAATATAGTAATAATTTAGTTAATAACATCATTGAGACACACTAGTTCTTAAAATTGGAAAAAATGAAAAAAGTTAACATGTAGTAAATGTATATGGGAAATTAATTCATTAAATTCATCATTTGTGATCTTATTTTTGATTTGTTTCTTTTTTTAAAAGAATCTGCTATTACAAAT
>JAWPHD010015880.1:0-52857 GCA_037043455.1 Cyrtodaria siliqua
AGGCGCGTGTATGGGCGTGTTCACCCATCGCAAAATATTTTTGATCTCCGTCGTGCGTTAGTGGAAGAGTGGAGGAATATTCCTCAAAGGTCTATAGCCACAAAAATTGCATCAATGCGACGAAGGTGCCAGGCATTGTTAAACGCTCGAGGTGGTCACACGCGATATTAACTTTGTGACTTTGGTTTATGAAGTGGGAAACTTTGAATAAGTAAAAATACATGAATTTGCTGTACGATATTGATGAAATTTGGCAAATGATTTAAATGAAGATGATAAATGAATACTACAAAATGTTGTTGTTGTTGCTTTATGGGATCATAATAAATTTCATCAGCAAAAAGATGTGAGTTTTCAAATGTACTGAGTGTATTTGGAAAACAGCTGTAGTTATGGTATTTTTCAAAAAAGGGTGACGCAAACTTCCCTAGTAGTTATAGACCGATATCGTTACTTAGCTGTGTAGGAAAGGTATTGTCAACCCTTTTTGTGTTTGCGATGTCGTTTGCATTTATTATTGCTTTTGCCTTCTTGTTTGTCTGTTTGCGTGTTTGTTTCTGTGTTTTGTGGTTAACTGTCCTCCTTGAATGCTACTTTTCCAGTCCGATCTTTTTATATTTCTTATGGAAAGGATCATGTTTAAACATATGTATAATTGTTTCATTAGCACATCTTTTTTCAAATACCAATCTGGCTTCCAGTCAGGTATCTCCACAGTTTATCAACTTATGGATATGTATCGCCACATTGGCCAAGCTTTCTATGCCAAACAGTACACTTGCATAGTATTTAATGATATATGAATGGCTTTTGATCCCATATGGCATCTTGGCCTCCTATCTCAAACTTCCCTTTGATATAAGCTACCTACACAGCAAGTTTCATTCTAATATCTCATTCCTTACTTAAGTTATTGAGCGGAAACAGTTTTTCTACTTTTAGTAACACTGGTCTTGACCTTGACCCCAGTGACCCCAAATGCAATCCCAACCTTCCTTTCCATATAAGCGGTAATAGCTACCTAACCTACAAGTTTCAATACATAAAAAAGTTATTGAGCGCAAACTAAAAGTTTGACGCCGGCTTACGCCCGTCGCACGCCCGACTAAGGGCAAACCCCAACCTAATAACCAGAGTTTTCCAAAGAAAACTGAAGTATTATTCTTCTCCCTTAATGACATTAACCACACTTATCGCCGTCCATAAACATTACTAAATGACGTTGTACTCCCATTTGTTGATACTCACAAGCATGTGGCTATAATTCTTAGTTCAGATGTTAAATGGCACGAACACATCAACACTATTGTAGCATCTGCCTCAAATACTCTTGGCGTAATGCATAATTTAAAATTTAAACTGAAACGCAAAACACTAAATCAAATTTACGTATCGTACATGCGCCCGATCCTAGAATATGCGCCTATGAATGGTTAATTGTTCCGTTTACGATAGAGAAAGACTCGAACAACTTCAATATGAGACTACAGCATCGTTGCTGGACTAACGGTGTCAGACCGGTGAAAATCAGCCCATAAGCAAGATCGGTCACAAGTTCCAAAACATTTGTTCGCTTAAATACACTTTAATTCGGTTAATTAAACACATTTGGCTCGTAATCGGTCCCATATCTGGAATAAAACACCGATTCAGTTTGTTCAACATTTCGCGTCACTATGCGTATTTTGAAATAAACAACAGTCTGTCAAAACAAAATATCTACCTACCCTCTGTGCTCATAAATAGTCCTGACAAACACAGTAAAATACTTACCATTCATGACAACAGACATAATACTTTAACATCAGGTTAGATTTAACAATGAAATAAAACTAATCTTGGGAAAAACACATGCAAACCAGAACCTTTGGATTTTTTCATGCAACTATTTTAGAATCCTACGACCCGGAAGTACTTTCTGACTGGTCTGACACCTAACGAGATCAGTATCCATCAATAACTTACTAACTGAAATTGGATGTTATTATTATCCGATAGACGGAAAATGCAAAAACTTACTATTGTCTATAAAGCAAATAGTGGCATACTACCAATCTATTTCCTCCATTTGTTCAATAATCGACTCAATATAACCTTAGAAACGGTAACATAGCAAGACGAAAGGAACT
Organism: Cyrtodaria siliqua; assembly: GCA_037043455.1. NCBI lineage: Eukaryota > Metazoa > Mollusca > Bivalvia > Adapedonta > Hiatellidae > Cyrtodaria > Cyrtodaria siliqua. Next base: position 2,130 of record JAWPHD010015880.1, read on the forward strand.
ATTTTCCAAATCATTTATTCCATCCGCTATTACTGTATAGAACGATCTATCAACCGAAATCAGAAACTCCGAATCGCTTACTGTTTTTGAACGAAAACTTCTAAGATCTGTATTCGTTAGTCCTCAAGTTCATATTTACCTGTTATATGGCTGACGATCACTTGCCGTTTTTGCATGCACGAGTTCGCAATTCATGTAGCGATCCTTATATAAATCACCTAAGACTATCACCGAGTTGCGATTGTGGGTATGAAATAAAAAATGCCGAGCATTTCATTTTCAAGTGTAATATATTTCGAAACAAACGACATGTATGTCCTGCTTCAATCTACTCGTCGCTTTGGTCCGTTAAATGTGACACCACTTGGCTTTTTTTGGTAGGGAACACATACGACGAGGAAAATGATTTTCACACTTCCATTAGTGAGACCAAAGGCTTCAAACACGACCCCATTCTAACAACTCATTTTCAAACGTAAATACTGTTCTGACTCACTGTATTGGCAATTTTTCTACTACCTCATCTACTTCCTTCATAACTTTCGTACAGATTTCTCCTTTCCTCTATTATCGAGTAATTATATTTCACAACAACGAACAAAACTATATTAGCATACATATATTTATCTTTAGTTTGTTTACAATATTTGTAAAAAAAATATGTAACTATTTAGGCATGTACATATCTGTAACACATTGTATTGGGAAGGGCCGTGACTAATGTTGATAGAACGTGTGGCCCGACCCATTTGCATACTTATATGGCAATAAGACATGCATCATGCTCAATTATTATGGCCTGAATACCGAGCGGGTGGCGGGTGTCAAATATACGCTATCAGTCCATTATATTTGCTTACTTTTGCTTCATTTGTGACCTTTGTTCTCCAATAGGTACAACGGGACTTGCTAATCATACCCCCACCCACCCACACACACACACACACACACACTGCCCCTCCCAACAACACACACACACACTATCCCCCCCGCCACACACACACACCCACAAACACACACACACACACACACACACACACACACACACACACACACACACTCCCCCCCCTCAACAACACACACACACACTATCCCCCGCCACCCACACACACCCACACACACACACATACCCACCCATCCCGGATACAGACCCTCATTCACAACGGGGAAAATAATTGCAGTCTTTTTGTGTATTCTTATTTAAAAAAATAAATATGAAACCAAAACTGATAAATCTGAAACTATTTAACATATTCCGAATAAACTATAAAATACACCCATCCCCACTGTTGTTTGAGTTGAGTTGAATTGGGGTTTACGGCGCACCCCACTAAAAGGTTATATTATATACTTCCCAGTGAAATGGTGGATTGTATGGTCAAAATAAATCTTATATTCTCATTGATTATATTTTCACAGTGAGAATATTCTCAATGCCGGAAAAAATGGAACTCCTTTTTTCTACATTTGTTTATGACAGTCATAATTTGTGTCAAAGTTTAGAACTATAGTCTATGCGCACTAAGTATATGTAAATCGCCTCACGCGCTGGTGTTACTATATTTATCCGCGAATACGTTAAAGGGAAAGTGTCGGAACGAAACGTATTTTCTGATTGAAATAGTTTGGTAGTGTTGCATGATAAAAAGTATATAATAAATAGAATATTTGTTGATTTGTCGTGAATATAGGATTTATTTTCATCTCGAAGTGAGAAAACTTATATTTTCACTCGTGCTTTACTCGTTCTAAAGCACTCGTGAAAATATAAGTTTTCTCACTTCTCGATGAAAATTAATCCTACATTCACTCCAAACCAACAAATATCCTCTATATATGGCGCCAACAGGAATTAACATTCCAGACCCGCTCTCCATTTACATCTAGATAAAAACAAACACATACAGAATGGGCCTAGAACCATATCACCTGCAGAACTGCAGAGTTTCTGCAAGTTCTATTGTAAACACTCCATTTTTCGCAATGGAGCACCTGAAATAACACGGGGATAATGATGAAGACCTTTAATGAACATCATAAAATGAAAATGAATTCGGGGGAATTTTACCCCTTTGCCTTGATAAACAGTGACCCGATTCTTGCTCGGGAATCAACGGGGCCACACTGTTGTTTAACTTGCATCAACTAGTACATAATAAGTTATTGATTGAAAAATAACATAGTCGTTGAACGTTTTAGCGTATTTGAGCGTTTGAATCCGCTTCAGGATCCCTAACTTTAATATTAACGCCTACTAGACTCCGCATCCGCCTCCAAAAAGAGGTGATAATACGACGTTTCGGAGACACGTCCGATGCGGTTGCGGAGAGTAAATTGAAGCAGCAACGGTAAGAGTGAATTTAATATTTTCGTTTTTTTCGGCCCTAACTCGATCTTTTTCAACAATTGGGGAATGTGGTACGATGTAGGAATGTTTTCCCTTCCTGTTTCATGTGTTGGTTTCGAAATATATTGAAAAATATGGTCTGTAGAATTGTCATAAGTCAATCGACGAGTGTAATTTTTTTCTTAACTGGACGTGGTTTTTACTTCTTTTTTTCTGCTGTTTTATGAGACATCTGCCCACGAATGAGGTCTATGACTTTGAAATCACCTATCTTTCATCGTTGAATGAAAAAATTTCAATCGAATATAAATTGAAAAGAATTATGGCCATTTTTGATGAAGAGGCGGTGTCGGAGAGTAAGAGGCGGATTCGGAGAGTAAGAGGCGGTTTCGGAGACATATACTCTATATAATAGATATATACTGATTTTAATTGATAAGTAATGTATCAATACACTTGTTTATGATGAATTATTTGTGCAAATACATCTTACTGTTACTCGAATCCGCCTCTCACTCTCCGACACCCCCTCTTCATAAAAAATGACCATAATTCTTTTCAATTTATATTCGATTGATTTTTTTTCATTCAACGATGAAAGATAAGTCATAGACCTCATAGATTTCTCATAAAACAGCAGAAAAACGGAGTAAAAACCATGTCCAGTTGAGAAAATTACTCTCGTCGATTGACTTATGACAATTCTACAGACCACATTTTTCAATATATTTCGAAACCAACGTGAAAGACCTACCAAAGTCCGGCCGTCGCAGGGTAACTACCAACGTCAGGACGTCAATGTGAGGGTCAGACACCTGCGCAATCGGTTCTTGCCAGCAACAGACACAGCCAGACGGACGGTGGGCACTCATGGGTAAGTTAAAACATCATTATCTTTCAACAATTCCATAAATTGTAACAAAAATCATCAACTTTACTTTTCATATTTTTTTGCATTTTAATAAGATGATGCGTTACTTTTTAGGCGCAGTATCCACGCGAATACAGTGCGGAACCGCCTGAGGGCAGCAGGTCTGAAGTGCCGACGTCCAAAAAAGTCGGGGATCCTCACTGGACGTCACAAACAAGAACGTCTGCGATGGGCACGGGCACATTTGAGATTCACTAGGCGTCAGTGGAGCCGGGTCTTGTTTAGTGATGAATCGAAGATAGTGTTAAGTAGAGCCGATGGTAGAGGGCGCGTGTGGAGACGCAGAGGAGAACGTCACAGCGAAGCCTGTATCCAACAGTTCAACAGGTGGGGTGGTGGGTCAATTCATGTGTGGACGGGAATTACCCATTTCGGCCGAACGGACCTTATTGTCTTCAACCGGAATGTCAACGCTCAGACTTACGTGCAGAATGTCCTGGCGCCTGTCGTCGTGCCCTTCATGAACCAACACTACCAAGGGCACGGGACGTTACAGCATGACAATGCCCGTCCGCACATGGCACTCCATACGCGAAACTTCCTCGCCGCGAACAACATCAACGTGCTCGATTGGCCTGCCATGTCGCCTGACATGGCACCAATTGAACACATGTGGGACGAACTCAAGAGGAGGATCTACACCCGGGTACCAGCGCCACAGACTGTGGCAGAGCTCCAACAGGCAGCCATGCAGGAGTGGCGGAATATCCCACAGACAGTAATAGCCCGAGTTATCACCTCAATGCGCCAGCGATGCCAAGCACTCATAACAGCAAGGGGAAGTTACACCAGATACTGAACTTGTGACTTCGGAATTGATAGTGATAGTGTTTGAACTGTTGCCATTCTGAAAGTTAAGGTGATGTTAATGCAATTCTTGAGTCTATTCTTAGATAAATTATTACTCTTTGAGTGGTTTCTTCTCTGGCCCTAGTAATGTCAAGAAAAAAATAATTCCGAAAACATTGCGTTTCTTTTTGTACTGAGTGTATATAGAGGATCTTACATTAGTACTTATTCATTATTAAATTTATTAAACTCGTTATCAAAAATGATATAATGCTCGGCAAGATGAATTTATTAAACCAGTTGGCAAAATGATATAATGCGAGGCTCTTGCCGAGCATTATATCATTTTTGATAACGAGTTTAATAAATTCAATAATGATTGAGAACGAATGTTAGATTCTATTTATTACATAGCTTATAACGCCACATTACGTCAAAAAACGTACATTAACGTGACGTACATGACGTCGTTAACGTTATGCTATACCACTAGTGGAATATCGAACATATTGAATGGTGTTATTACACTCCCATACCGCATGTTATGTGATAACAATAAGTTAGTATATGCCAGCAGGTTTAAAGTCAAAATGATACTACATGCATATTTTAATACTTGTTATTAAGATTGCCCTCCGTGGCCGGACGCTGCGAGTTTGAATCCAACTGGGAGCTCGACTTGTCAAGTGAGAAAGTGTCGATTCTTACGGAAGGCGGGAGGTATACATTACTAGTTCTACCCAGGAGAAATAGGGTGGGTCTGCCTCTGCCATAAAAAAATCAACTGACATATATGGCCTAACGTGTACAAAAAATGACTTAAAACACCATGCATTTAAACAAAAAACAAATTAATATTGACGTGTGTCCCTTTAGTATACATACCACCTATACCAATTAAGAGACAGGTCAGTTTTATGTTAGAAATGCGATAGAGTAAGTTTACGTGTATATTCCATCGGAAATCCCAAAGTAGGCGGAGTTAACCTATTGCATTTAATTATGTTAATATACATTGAATAATCTGAAAAGTACTATAATTTTCAACCATCAGTAACTACCATTATAATTATATGTACTGATCCAACCACGGGTAAAACATATTTAGATATTTAAACTCTGAAATATTATTGTATTGTAATGTAAATATATATCTTAATCAGGTAATATATTTAAAAGGGAGACATGGCAATCTTGAAGTTTGTGTCAATCGTTAAAATAAGTATTGCGATGTATTATCAATGTGTAGACTTAGATTATCAATGTGTAGACTTTGATCCTATGCGTCCAAGGTACTACAATGTTAATACTATAAAAGAGTTATTTGATACTATAGATGGTAGTTTTGTTTGAGATTTCCTAAAAGAAATCAGACTATATAAATCATTATATATTTTTTTATATATGTACTTGTTTATATACCCGTTAACGGGCATTTGTTGATTTACATATATAGTTTATATTACTACCATATCATCCCTTATTTTTAATAGTTTTATCTCGATATATTTACATTAATTTTTATTTACTACTTAATTTCTTCATCTTTAGTCGGTTTTTGCGCACAATATGACCCATTTATGTGTCGACGTGCCGTAAAACACCATTCATTCATTCATTCATTCAGTATCATTTTGAATGTAAACGTGCTTGCATATCATTAAATAAAATTGTCAGTTGTTGGTGTCGCGGGTGGTAGTGGTGGCGGCCGTGGCTGTGGTGGTGGTGGTGTGGTGTTTGTGGTGTTGGCGGTGAAGACGGCGGTGGCGTTGGTAATTGTTGGCGTCGCGGGTGGTGGTGGTGACGGCATTGGCGGTGGTGGTGGTGGTTGTGGTGTTGGCGGTGAAGACGGCGCTGGCGTTGGTGATTGTTGTGTTGACTGTGGTTGTGTTGACTGCGGTGGCGGTGGCGGTGACGTGGCTGTGGCGCTTGTGATGGCGGTTGTCAATAAGAGTGCGTCGAAATTGTTTTTATTGCAAAGTACAAAGTGGGTTGTTACATATATGAAAAAATAGGGGTTTTATAATTTTCTCTTTCCAGTATATTGATATTCCGGTCTTTAAACCGAGCATAAAACTTTAGTAACCGACATCAAAATATATATATATATTTTTTTATTATTTTTTTTATTTTGTGTTAATGGTATTGTCTTGATCAGTTCTTCCGTTAACTATGTTCTGAGTAAAACAGAGATTGTCGATGTCGTCAGCGAGCAGTAAATCGTGGGTCATATATTGAATAGCAATGTCGACGTCATCGTGGACCATAGAATAGCAAGTAAATCTGATTTAACACAGAGCTAACCTGCGAAAATAAAATAGCACGAGGAATAACTAATCACACTAACATGCTGTTTTATGTAGTACTTTATTCAAAATCGTACTGGACCAATACAAGGCATGCGTGTTGACACACCAACACATACATTCAAAAATATATTATTTCTGATATATCACAGTTATATTTTATCACATAACTAGCATAGAACAACCAATGGCTTAAAATTATTCTCATTTTCGAAAGAAAAACAACGGAATATGCGAAACGGATGTATGTTTGTGGGCAATAACAAGGTGCTGTATATTTAGTACAACTGGTTTAAACATATTTATTGCGTTTTCTTTACAAAGTATTCAAATGGGTCAGGCCACAAGTTCTAATACAACATTATAGTTACGGCCCTTCCAAATACAATTTGATTACATAGAAGAGTTATAATGTCATAGCTATAGTAAGTATTAAGTAGCAATGAATACAGAGAATAAATAAAGTTTAGAAGCATGGACATAAACATTGGTCAAAATAGTTAGTCTAAGGAAAAAGAAAAGAAAAGAAAGGAGAAGAAGTAGACATATATATTTTAATACGAGTACATAGGGTCAGCTCGAACGCACTGCTGAGTTATTTTTATACACTAGTTAAAATACGTGGTATCTTTTTATCTGGGACGAACATTACATTGTGTTTCTTTGTTAACAATACCATATCAGACAAACTCTTAACTTTGTTTACACTTTCCCTTTTTTATCGCTATACACAAACATACACAAACATAGGATCCCCGGGGCGGATCCATCTTTCACCTCGGTGACTTTACTTGACCAAACATGTTTATAGTATACTGATCAACTGTCAACATAGGTTCTATGGCTCTACAATTTCCCTATAAATCTCTGAGGCCAAGCGGTTTATAAAGTCAAAGTGAACGGAATGACGATGGAGGAAGAGCGATCACAGACGCAAATGAGCCTTCAAAAACGTAACGAAATACACGCTCCTGTTACGCATGATGAATATTAAAGCTACACGTCCATGTTACGCATTTTAAATATTAAAGCTACACGCCCATGTTACGCATTTTAAATATTAAAGCTACACGTCCATGTTACATATGTGAATATATATATATTACTGCTACACACCCATGCTGCTCACTGCATTCATGAAGAAATGAATGGATGGTGTTTTACAACGCTAACAGCTTAGGTCATATCGTGTTGGAATGGAGAATTGTGGTAAACAAAACATGACAATAATGAAGATGATTTCCGTAAATGTAATCTATATTCAATTACAAACCATTGTAATCGGTCTCCAGAATATCAATCATTCAAGAAATAATAATTTTGTGTATCTTTTTATTCATATTTGCTCCGAATTCGAAAAATATTTACTGTTTAAAGCAGAGTATGCAACTCGGGGGTTAAAGAGAAAGCGCTACAACCTGAATTGTTCTCCTTAACAGTCGTCTCATAATTGATTTGTTAAGACGAGTGAGTCAAAACATGTGTAATATAGGCCCCGTGTGGTTCCCGGGGGGCCCGTTTGGTCACGGGGCAAAGCATAGGGCCACTGCAGATCCCTTCGGAGGGGTAGGCAGAGGGATAGAATCCGCCCAAATTCATGTTCATTTAATCATTTTTTGTTCATGTTCATTAAAGATCTTCATCATGACACCTGCATTGTTTCAGGTGCCATCTCACTCACATCAAAAGAGCAGTGTCAGAAAGACAATAAACGTGGCGTCAGCGTAAATGGAGTTTCTACGATAGAATTTGCAGCAACTCTGCAGTTCAGGGTGAGAAGGTTCTAGGCCCATTTTCCATATTTTATCTCGATGTACATGGAGGATGAGCCTGGCATGTTCATGCCTGTTAGGCGCCATGTAACCTTGCATGTGTTGGTGCGCCTTAAAACCCAATTCAAAAAAAAAGTAATATAGAGTGGGAATGGAGTAGAAGTTTTCGAAGAGTGAGATTATGTTAAGAAGTACTTATTAATTAATATTATGTCAACATAGTATTTGATAGGAATATGATAATAACTTTAAGATGTATACAAATACACGAACGACATTCTTGACACGCAAAACAGTCAAACATGTATGAAGATACCACTAAATGGATAGAAAGAAACTGGTCTCTTAGTACAGGTGGTATGTTAATACAGGTGCATGTTGATATAAATAAAAGCAACATAATTTTTAACAAAAAGTAGTTTTTTAAATACATATAAATCCACACACTGTATTCTATATAAATTCAGACCAAAGAGCATTTATATTGACATTAAAACTGAAAATCAACAGAATCATGTCACGCACGAGGTTGACGGAACTTTGACAAATAAAACACAGAGATCACTCACAAAACTATTAATATCAACTAAACACACTCTTGATCTGGAAACGTTTACATAATCAAATATTACACAAATACAAGCAGCATTCATATTCTTCATATTAAAACTGTATTCACAACACATGTATCAGCATCTATATATATATCACAGATATAAACAAACTTAAACACAAATAATATGTGGAACACTTTCACATATTCATCACAGTATGTTTAATGTAAAGTTATAACTATTAAAACCAGTAGCTACAACTTCCTCATTTGATGCTATCGATGGTGTATATGCAGCTTCTGATGCCGTCACCACATTTGCTCATTATTGCTAAAAGTGTAAATGAAACTGCACAACTTTGATAAGATTTGATTTCGACTTCCCAGGCCTTTTTGACGGGAATCAACTGGGATCTAGGGAGCCGCCATATTAGTATGACGTAACCAATAAGGATTCCTTTTATCATTTGGTGCACATTGAGGTCGGGTAGTTTCAGTGATCCTCTTTTGGTCTTTCTTTCTCAGCAAACACCAAACTGCTCATGGGAAAATCATCATACTTGATGTGTTCCTCAAACGCCTGCAGGAGAGTAGTCTTAACATCTGCAAGAATAATAATATAGAAATACAACACTCCATACGTTATATTTACCCACCTCCACCCTCCCCACTCACCCCATCGCAAACACAACGCACACTCGCACCTATCATCATCACCACCTCCTCCACCACCAACGATACACAAAATGAAGCTAAATCACACCTTGTTCCAGTCAAAGGTGTTTTTCAATCTTTAATTAGAAAATCAAACTGTGAACAGTTTCATTCTCATGTGTTCTTAAATCTAACTAATCAAAACATAAGAACTCAGGATGATATCCTTCGATTTGGTAGACATGCATACACAAAAAAAAATCATAACAATATTTAAAACTAGAACTATCACTGAAGGTTATGAATTGAAATCTAAGTCAAACAAAGGGCCATAGTTCTGTAATAAATTAGGCAATCAACAATGGGTGATTTAGAGGGACATAATGGACATCACAGAGACAATTTATACGTTTATGTTATTTAGAAGTAAATACTGTTCACGCTCGTTCATATATATTGGAAACAGAAAAGGTGACACAATTTCGCCTTGACAGGCTCCGGATAATCACGGAAAGTAAGCAGATGTTTCCTCTTTTGTAGAGATTATAGTTTTAAATTAGTATACATAGTTCTTATCAGTGTAAAGCATTTTCCATAAATGTTGTGTAAACAGAGCGGTCCCGTGTATCGGAGTCTACCCTCCGAGCACGTTAAAGAACCATAGGATCTTTTCGATAGTAAGCAAATGTCAGGTATATATCCTTCCTTTCTCTCTGGGGCGGCTCGAAATAACCTATAATGTGTCGATATGCCGTTAACAACAATTCCATATAAATGCTTGTCACAAGCAGGGTAAACAACAAGAGCTGTCAGAGACGATAGAGTGCATACCGAATATTCCGAATAATGTGGAGACAATGTTAAACTGAGGGATAAAGAGAGGAGAATTACCATGAGCAAATTAAACAAGAACTATTAATGAAGGTGATGAATACCCCCGCTTAAATGCTAAGTCAAACAAAGGGCCATAGTTCTGTAATAAATTAGGCAATCAACAATGGGTGATCTAGAGGGACATAATGGACATCACAGAGACAATTTATACGTTTATGTTATTTAGAAGTAAATACTGTTCACGCTCGTTCATATATATTGGAAACAGAAAAGGTGACACAATTTCGCCTTGACAGGCTCCGGATAATCACGGAAAGTAAGCAGATGTTTCCTCTTTTGTAGAGATTATAGTTTTAAATTAGTATACATAGTTCTTATCAGTGTAAAGCATTTTCCATAAATGTTGTGTAAACAGAGCGGTCCCGTGTATCGGAGTCTACCCTCCGAGCACGTTAAAGAACCATAGGATCTTTTCGATAGTAAGCAAATGTCAGGTATATATCCTTCCTTTCTCTCTGGGGCGGCTCGAAATAACCTATAATGTGTCGATATGCCGTTAACAACAATTCCATATAAATGCTTGTCACAAGCAGGGTAAACAACAAGAGCTGTCAGAGACGATAGAGTGCATATCGAATATTCCGAATAATGTGGAGACAATGTTAAACTGAGGGATAAAGAGAGGAGAATTACCATGAGCAAATTAAACAAGAACTATTAATGAAGGTGATGAATACCCCCGCTTAAATGCTAAGTCAAACAAAGGGCCATAAGTCTGCAATAAATTAGGCAATCAGCAATGGGTTATGTAGAGGGACATAAGGTCATCAGTTATGTGTATATTAAGTTTGGGAACAACCCATTCAAAATTGTTTGAGGAATGTAAGTAATAAACATGTGTTACGGGACGCCATTCGATAGGGCGTGACTCGACGGGACAAAAATGTGTTACGCGACGGGACGTTATGGACAGCGTGATTACTATATAGCTCCCACATGACTTTGTAACTATAATAGTACGAAAATCAAACAACTCGTAAATATGTTCAGGGGACACAGATGGTCGTCTATGAAGTCTGAATAGTAACACAGCAACATGAAGGAGACGGCGTGTTGCGTTTATATTTTAGTAACAGTAAGCATTCACCTGGATGACATAGTTCTTATAAACCGGACTACCCAATAACACTTACTGGGAATTCATTAAACTATATAGTAGGTCAAAGTAATTGTGACCTACACTGGGGATGACCGTATGACGAGTCTAGGGTTTTTGATATCTTAATAAGTAATAAGCTAACCACGAACCTTAGTTCAAAGACATCCGAACTATAAAACATGTATATATATAAATATGTATTTTTATATTTTATATTAAAAATACGTGAATAAATTACACATACCATCATAGCGTACGAGCTTAATCAGCTTGCTCACGTCTCCCAGCTGCTTCTTTACGGCTTCGCGATTCACATTTTCTTCGACTTTCTGCACAAAGTCCATGGCTTGTCGGTCCATATCAGCTTTCAGAAGGCCAGCAAAAGGGTATGTGTTGGCCATCTCGTGCAGACAGTGTATGGGGGTGCAATATTCCGCAATGAAACAAAATGGCTGCAAATATATTTGGAAATACCTTCGTTACAATAATTATATTATTATTAGAGCTGATGTTCCTTCCGACATCCCAAAATGCAGTTCTTCCGTAAATATATATTTACATAATAATATAGAGCAAAACTAATATAAAATACATTATTACAATGATATCTACCTTATTTATTACGACCTTCCCCAACATGACATTCGCTGGAAGTATACCATCAGGAAAAAAAATCCGCTCTCGATGCATTTGAATACGTCACTGATTTGAAGAACAATGTTGGAAAAGATCCTACACATTTGAATACGTCACTGATTTGAAGAACAATGTAGGAAATATCCCTACACATTTGAATACGTCACTGATTTGAAGAACAACATAGAAAAGGTTCCTACACATATCTCATCCGTATTTAAATACAAAGGTTAGTTTCATCCACTCATGTTATCCTGGCATTACAATACTGAATTACCTCTGTTTTAAAAGTGCCGCTTCAGCCTTAACATGGTAATAGTAAACCGTTTTATGTTCATTATTCCGTTTTAACGATGTTTATAAGCTGACGTGGGTGAATTTTAGTTGTGTTTTTTTCTGTTAGGAATTACTCTTTGTTAAAGAAATATAAAAGATCGGACAGGGAAAGTAGCATTCAAAGAGGACAGTCAACCACAAAACACAGAAACAAACACGCAAACAGACAAACAAGAAGGCAAAAATAATAATAAATGCAAACGACATCACAAACACAAAAGGGTTGACAATAGGGCTACCGCCTTGGAACGGTCAGTGGCAAAGTAGGCCCTCGGGGTTTAAACCGGTTCTAGGGTGCACCAAACCTCACACTTACCCTAGTGTCATCCCATTAAAACAGGACAGTGTAAATAAAGAAATCCCCGCCATGATCTAATCTCTAACCAACAAGGCAGCATCAATAGGCAATATAAGTAAAACACAAATATGCTCGTGTAAATATAATACAAAAAACAATAGCCTAGAAAGCCACAATGAAGGTACTCAATGACTTGGCAGAAGCCAGAGCAACAAGAGAATAAACCATTAAGGGCACGACAAGAAAGATCATAGACAAACATCAAACGCCACCGTCCCAATGGGCTTTAGGTAGGCGTCATCATAGGGTCCACAGCCTGTCCGGTCATCGTACAATTAAAGAGGAAAGCATAGTGGCGAACTGTAAAAGGGTCCACCACCAAGCATGCAGTACGTTGCAAAATGATAGGGTCATAACCTCTTTTGATAAACTTTTTAACAAGTTTAACAAAGATAGTATGAAAGTGATCATGACCAAGAATCTTACGAAGTTTATAAATCACATCACCATAGAAGTCAGGTTGTGATGGTTGCATTGTTGGACAATTTATCCGGTATGCATTATTGTTGGACAATTTATCCGGTATGCATTGTGTATTTACTAAAACCAATGTCCGTTTAAACAATATATAATGGTATTTACTAATCGAATTTTAATATCTTAACACTCATTTCTCATATAAATAAACTTGTAATATGGTCGGTGAAATTGTCTTTAATGAATGCATAGCATTAAATCGTTTAATTCAGGATAAACAAAGGGGCGGTGCTTTACCATACTCTAACGTCCGATAAATGGAAGTTAGAGTACTGACAAGGTCACTAAGTACACCATACTACAAAAGAACATAGAGGCTGTCTCAGCGAGTTGGTTTGTTTCATATAAGGTCAGACGTGTGACTTTACATATAAGGTCTAACATTATCACTGTGTTACTTTCATTTCAAATATATAAACAAGTAAAATGAACGTACCGTGCTAGTGCCAGAATACTGATACATATGAAGAAGAAATGTCCTGCCAATTTGTCCCCCAGCATCCAAACATACAGGTTCTATATTGCCAAGATGCTTCAAAGGACCCTGCCCCTCTGGATACCTAGCATAGCATTAGCATTAATATTAAAATATAAATGTTAGTTATACTACCATCGAAAATGGTATTAGGCAGATGTGCATCAGGATTGCTAAATGTGCAGTTGAGATCCATCCCTTCCTGCTTTGGTCAGTATTAGTAAGCGATGCGTTATGTTCTTTTCATGTTGTATTCCACAAGACCAGACAATTTTATTATAGATACCCTTACAGCAAATAATAGTGAAAGTAAACATTAAAAGGTTAACAATTTATAAATTTAATTAGAGCAGAAGCATATGCGACCAACTGGAATATTTGGTGTATTTTGTATTTTTCCGACACAGTGACTACGTGACCTTCAGAAAATGTGTGTCCTTTGCTAATCTTTCATTCAATTAGAATAAATTAAAATTTACCGGATTTTTCAAATCCAGTCGTTAAAGAACATGAATATCCATTATATAAATTAGTATGGCAAATACAACTTGTCTCTGTCTCTTTTGCAGGAGCCGACATTTTTTCAGTGAATTTCAAAAAAACAACTCAGATTTTATTTATCGACACATTTAGAAAAGTGCGCTCAGTAAACATGTATTTCACTCCTGGGGAATCTGTACATTGCTCGAACAGTTTAGAGCATAGTATGAAAGGCTAAACATTTATGAGCAAACTTTGACGGTGTTTATTTGTCAATAAACCCGAGTCTGCTACTTTATTCTCTTGGTTGTGTTTGTTGCTTCCAAAGAATCACCCTTATCAGTATTTATTATCATGAAACTCCGATAATTTCACGCACAAGATTATACTCGGAATTATTAAAGTAATACTGATACTCATTTTTATCTTTCGTAAATTGTGGTATTTGTATCTAGTTATTACATTTCATTGTATAATTTGAAGTTATGTATAAAATCATCAAAGTATCAAATTTGTGAAAATCCGTTACCAAAGCTGTATGGGTGATGTGATGTCATATCAATATATATGTGCAAAACAAATTTAAAATTTTACTACAGCAGCTAAAGCACTTCAAGTGTTACTGTACGCTACAAAGTAGATGGGATCACCGTACTAACAGTTAGGACGTACACCGTACCAGTAACACGAAATTGAGAGCTTATATGATACGTATAGACGCTTGTGTGATAGCGATATGATTCTAATGCACCAACCTGTACATATATTCCCCAGGAGTATATTTTAATGGAATGGTTAAGGACAAACATACAACATGGAAAAGAAATACTGATTCAGTTGTATATATACCCTGCATTTGCCTGTTCAACCAAATCTGAATGTGTCGTACATGTCTTTGGAACAAGTATGAACATCTTCAGAATGCAAGCACAGCTGATGTTTTTTTCTCTCAGGAACCTTTCGATTCTTGACTTGAAATCTGTAAAATTAATATTAAATTGATATGTAATTTAATTATAAAATCATCTGCTATTTAGTTAGCAGTCATCATAAAGTTTACACTAGGTCGCGTCAGCTTTGAAAATTATATAATACTAATAAATACTGAAAAGAAGGAACAAACACAAACAAGAGAGAAAAGTAGCTGATTCTGCTTTATTGAGTCTGTTAATGAGAGGTAATATAAGGTGCAACATCTTTTACGCCCACTAGCACCGACTTAAGCGGATTCTACTTTAAAGCCACAAAGAATGGGCTTGATGATCAAAAATGACCACACTAATACGCTCGTAAATTGTAGTCGGTGCGATTTTTTATGGCTGCCACAAAGCACAACTCGTTTGATCAACTCTATAAGTTTGATAAAGATTGTATGAACGTGATAATGACAGGGGATCTTATGTCACCATTGACGACAGACTGTAACAGTCCTTTTCGCAGAAGAGTTCTTAAATGAGTTTTTCAGGGTTACGATAATAACAATTGGGCAACGGCTTTTCTAAACTGTTGCTAAAGATAGCTCTGAAGGAGTAGCTTCTAATTATGCAAGTGTTCCTCAACTCGACTACAAGCTCGGGGAACATCACCGTCTAGGAGGGATAATTACCGATGTCAAATTAAAATCATCTATATTGTCACTTTCGCTTCTATTTATCCATATTCAATCGAGAGATGAACATTGAGAACGAAGCGACAGTGTCAGAAATGTTGTCTTTGTTGTGTTTGTCTTTAGGATAGATATAGAAGATAAAAAATGGATGTCAATGTTCAATATATCATAAAATAAGAAAGGTGTTATTAACGATTTCCATTTCCTGCAAAGCAATACAAAAGCAACTCTGCGACAACAGGCGCATAGTTGCTACCATTCAAATACCAACAATGTGTTTATATAAAGTAGTTCCATATCTGATGAAAACAATATATAATAGAAATGTAAATGTTTCATAAACTTCAGTGTACTTGTGTAAATTGTGTAAATTGTATAATAGTATTCATTCCTAGATTATATTGTATACAAAGCGAATGCTATGCCAGCAAAACTACAATCACACAATTTTAGTTAGGCACCACTTGATACAATGAGGAATATAATATATTGGTTATGTACGTTTTCAGTAGAAAAAAAAGAACCTAAACATTTCCTTACCCGAAAAACATGTTTACTCAGTGGGAAGTGTGAGTTAAACGTTAGCCAATATATCCATATATGGCAGCAACCTCGGAGCTCAACCAAGGACTATGGCAAGTGAAGGGGACCATCCAGATAAAACATCGCAAGCAGGTCATGAACATGGACGGCTCAGTCAGATATAAGACCCTTTATTTACCGTAGATGCCTGCACTTTCCCACAGTTACTAGTGATCAAGCGAATCGCCCAGTTCTCGAAATTGTCTGGGTATTTTATTTACTACTAAGCATGCAGTGTCCACATAGACCTTTGTATTTATATACATGTTCCTCATTGATAAACCTATTCGCTAAAACAAATAATCAGAATAACATTGATTACCTTTTTCCAGCAGAGTTTTGGTGAGGTAATTAATGACGTATCCCCATGACAGACCGGTGGCCACGTCACCTGACGGCAAGCGATGCTCCATCGTGACTATGCCACCTATTTGTATAGGAAGATAACTACAGTAACTGTATGCTGTCCAAAGTGTAAAATATAACGACATTAACCATATACTTAATACCTCAATGTTATAGTGTACACAATTAGTTGACATGGAATTCGTATTGTATGTCTACGGTTGTTTGGCATTCACTTTCAGTCTCATATAATGCATCATTATCTTTACATAATCCATGGATACAGTAACAAAGGGCAATATATCATGCATAAGCAATTTAAAGATAAAATGACTTCGGACTTAAATTGACGTGTATGTTCTTTAAACATATCGACTTCGACATACATAGAAATGAAATGGGGGTTATACGTCATCATATTAGGTTATATTGGGACAGCAAACTCAGAGGGAGATAAGGTGAAGGATAACGTTTCCCGTCAGCAGAAATTCCTCCTCCAGGGAGAGAATCCAAGGGGTGCAGAGGTATATATCACTAAAGGGCTTTAAATATAGATATAACAATGGAACAGGAAAAGTAGCATTCAAGGACGACACTCAAACACAAACACACATAGAAAACAAATAGCAACTATATATAAAAATTAATAAAAGGCAAAATAAGACATCACAAACACACAAGGGTTGACAATAGAGTTACAAAGAGTGGGTTCGATTGACGTAAGAGATTTCAAGCAAGAGGAGACATTCACGGCCGCCACATGGAAATGTTGTTAAATATTCAATACAGAACTTGGGTAGTAGTAACACTAAACACAATGCCATTCTTTATTCACAGTTACATTGACCTTTGATAGAACGCGGTCCTATTAAAACAGTCCATGCACACGATAGTTTGAATACCGCGTTATGTACAAATGGAGTATTATCTGCAACTTTGGGATAGTGTTATTTAACGAATGCGTTACCTAAACATGTATAGATAGTGTCTTGTCTAAAAAAATACATACTTAAGGTACGCATATAAATGCCATTTATAAACGATAGGAGGTATTGTAAAGTAGCCACAGTGTTTTACATTACATCTAGCAGTTACCATTCAAGGTTTGCAGCAATTTATCAAGGTATCTTGGTTCTGTGACTTTCAGCAACGTCACCCACTTGATAAACGATGGCAGCTCATCTGGTTCTACATCCACCAAGACAGGAAGAACTCGCAAGGCATTATCATGCACACTTTGAACTAGCATGCACCTACACTGGTACGTTAATATATTATCATTCTGCAAAACCTCTTTTGAGAACACAAAAATGTTCCACCTTCCATGTTCAAGAATGGCAATATTGTGTGCATTGCCCAATACGCTTGTGACTTTCTTCCCAGTCTCTCTCAAATACCTTTCAATGTGTTCAGCTTCTTTTTTTGATAGAGGACAGTCATCAAAGGAAATTATCACAGCGTCATATTCACAACGCGACAATGTTTCGTCTTGTGGGTGTGAACTCAGAGAGTGACATTCAATCTAAAATAAAGATTTGATGTGATACATATACTTGTACACATACACTACTTAGGTAATTGATATATAGTTCTGATCTGTCAATCAAGCTTAAATCCACCATAGATTTAAGCCAATAAAACACTATGCATTAACGGCTGCAAGAAAAGCACATGTAGACTCACAAAAACAACCCTAAATTACAACTGAGCACATGGCCAATGTTTGTGAGAAGTTGACAACTAGAGTGTTGAGTTCGGAATTATCAATTAACATTTGCACGAATTCGCATGCATATAATAGTGCTTTTCAGGTATCACTATTAAAACGGGTTTTTGTATAGCTTCCTCAGGGCCTTTTTACCCATCTTTGCAGGGGCCTGTATAAGGCCCCTTCCCCACCCAAAAGTCTTTTAAACTTATGCATATTTCCCAATTATTTAGACTTACCTTGAAAATTGCATTCCCCATTTATGGATTTTTCCCCCAATTAAGGGCAAAAGGCCCCTTCCCAAAAACAGGTAAAAGGGCCCTGTTCCTCTTATCGGATAGTGTTACTAGCTCGCATAATAATATAGATGCACGGTATACCGTTTCACACACTGCGGCTGAGGACCTGACATCTGATAGGTCATAGTTTTCATTATAAAACACTTACTGTTCCTAAATCAGGATGAGTAATGTCTTCTTTCACAGCACTGTATATCACATCAGCAATGGTATTAGTAGAGTCTGAATGTAATAAATTATGCGATAATGCTATTTTAAAAGTAAAATATGTTGCAGTGTGATATAGGATTGTGTAACATTTAAAAACATTTAGTTTAAACTTGTTTATTTTACATTGATTACAACGAAAATACTTTTAATCACTCTCGATGTCTTCCTGTGTGTAAGCAGTACAAAGCAAATGCAGATAAAGTGTTTTCCTCAGGGACACAATACGTACGGTCATGGTGGGGATCGAACCCACGCTTTTCGATCCTGGGTCTAACGCTCTACCGACTAGACCACAGTGCTCCGCAATATATAAACATTTAAACCGGTTAACTAGTATTGCTCCCAGAAATGCATCTTATCAGTTTAAACTGCATCTGTTTGTGAAAACCCAATTATTACAAGTTGTTTTTAGCACTGCTAATAATTTAGACCGAAGTGTAAAAACAATTTATATATGCTAGAACTTCACAAACAAAACAGGTTTTCAAGTCTGAAGAAATAATCAAGGCGACCCAAGTAATTTGAAAAGCAATCAGAAGCTTCCTTTATTATGAAGACTATAGCCATGAACTTTAAAGACTTACAACTTTAAAGAAAAGCTAAACTTATTGTATAAAATTGTAGAAAAACATCAGTTTAAACTGACAAAATTACATGATTTGCAAATATTCCCTAGCGTGACTACATCACTTTTCTAAGAATCATAAGTGGCTTATGTTATGTCCCTCTAAGATTAAAGGTGTTAACACGTACCATTGAATCGAATAATTTTCACAGTGTTGCGACACTTCTGGTTGTCCTTGTGGTTTATCACTTCACCCAAGGTGTAGTAAAATCGTTCAATTTGGAATGGAATATCAATTTCTGCCAGGTTTTCCTCATTAATTGCATATATGTTTCCAAGAACATTTGGCATATCCCCGACGAAGAAGTATTCCTGAAAAAAATTAAGAAAGCATAAACAATACAACATTCCTTCAAAACGTATTTAGTTCCTCATGTTACATAACGTTGGATCGGAAGTACCTGGATCGGAGAGGCAAACTACTCATTTCAAGAAAGATATCAGAACCTAATAACCAATTGCACAATTCATTTATTAATTAATGATATGTATTTATTTTAGTAAACTTACTCATGAAATGAAACTCTTAAAATAAATCCAGACTGGGGTTGATACATTTGTTTTAATTCTAATGTATCTGTTAAAAATCGTTAGTTTTATTATGGTAAGAAAGCAAACAAATGTAGTAAGAAAACAAACTGACCATAATATAAAACGCTAACATATGCCTGACTATAGCAGGAATTACGCATTTGACGAGTAAGTTACCTTTAAAGTAACTGCAGCAGAAAAAGGTGTTGATTATCTGATAGAGATATATATTGTATACAGTATACGAAAGGTTTAGAAAAAACATATATGAGTGAACTAGTTATGGTTCGAAAAAAAAGCGTTATTCATTTTTGAACACAAGCTGCAATGTTGTTTTAATGTATTTTTTGAAAATTGCAGATCAAATAAAAGAATAGAAGAACTAGCATTTTTAAAACATATTTATCTTCCTTGAATTTGTTATTTATTTCTGATTATTATTTAACATAGGTTTCATCCATATGCTTTTGTTCTATGATATGGCAGAGTACAAAGGAAAGCGTGTGATTTTCATAAATGTGTTTGGGGATGTGTAGCGTCATGACCTTCGTACACATGAAAGTGGCATTAAAAAGAAGTTCCTCTTAAAACGAAGTTCCTTTTTACATGTTAAACATACATGTTTACATGTCAGATTGGAAAACATTAAGCAGTAAGTGGAAAATTCAATAGAGGTCTATGACCTGCAGAAGCCAATTTTTGTGAACTGAAATTGTGTCAAACTTTATTTTCTACTTTCACTTTTGAATGCATTGTATAAGAGATAGATATATATGTTGTCTAAGTTATACTAAGTCAATACTGTTTTAGAACACCTCGTGAATCAATACAATTTAAGTAAAATGTGACATTTAAAGTTAAAGCCAATCCACACAAAACACAATTTTATCGAAATTGCATTATCCCACCCACTCATATACAGTTGAATTGACCTACAGGCTACATGTCCATTGTCTATATATTATGACAGCATACTCCATAAATTTAATTTGGATAATGTCATTTATTAATTACTGATTATGTATTACAGATATATATTGAAACATACTTACTTGGATGTTCTGGTTGATTGTCACTTAACGTCGACGTGCATGCGTTTTTGTCCCTTCGATGTCTTCTATTTTTTTCCAATTGTATGTTTTTTAGGTCAAATGAACCTCGTTATTTCGATATCCTACAGAAGAGGCACTAGGCGGGGAACCAATTTAAAAAGGAAAAAAATGAATAGATATCGGACGGGTGTCTAATTAGGTTGTGTAACTATATATTTCGTATTAAGTGTATGCCTATTCGATGCGTGAATTTGTTGACTGCTACATTTTTTCTTCCAAGTTTAGATCTCTTTTTATCTTAGATGACACCTGTAGAATGTAACGAATGTAGTTTTACTACAGGTATATGTTTTTAAAGTAGTTATCCCACCAAGAACAGCCACATTTTACAACATATGTACACCGTTTCTATTCATTTTACGCATATTCAATCACGGGTATTTTAAAAACCCGTGAAAAATCCGACACTTTTAATCGGCAAACATAAACATTATTATATGACCTGAACACCTGGATTTAATAAACTGTTTTAATTTGAAGTGTAATATTGCCGTTATTTGGCGGGTTAGTTTCTTTAAATTTGTTTTACAAAACTATTCTATTGCTATTTACCAAAACTTATCACTAAATAATCACTATATATTTTGCAGTCCAAGTCACCTTTTTCATATTAACAGCGAATTAGGGTTGCAATTCATATACGAGGCCCTCCCAGGGGTTCCTTGTTCCCCAGATCCCTTAAAGTAATGGCCACTTTTCCCAAGATCCTCAAAAGTATTTGCCAAAGTTCCCCAAAAGTATTTTGCCCATGTTCCCTAGATCCTTAAACATAGTTCCCTAAAAGTACTAGATATTGTTTGCTTGGTTTTTGAGAAGTAGTCGCCACACAAATATAGTTTTAAAATCTATGCTTTGGTAGCCATCTTGGATTTCTCTTCAATCTGAATTTTTGCTAGGATCAACTAGACCTTATGGACAACATTTCTGTAAAGTTTCATGAAAATCTATTTAATAGTTTTAGAAATGAAGTCGACACAAAAAAAAAATATGGACGGAGGGACAGACAGACGAACGACGCATCACGGCATAAGCTCTGCTGTTCCGTAATCTGGACACACATGGCAAATGTTCAATGACGTGCAAACGCTTTCAGTTGAACAGGAAAGTTGATATTCTCGGAAATCAGAGCGTCCAGTTAATTGATGGGCACAACTAAAAACCATCATAAAAGGTAATACTGAAAGCCATCAAAAGCAGTCACCAGGGATCAGCAATCCAAGTGCCATGTTTTAAAAGTAAATTATAGCAAATTATACGTACACATTAGGTAGTTTTTCATTTTTTCTTTCCTTTAGAACACTGTTCCCTAGATCCCTAAAAGTAGCCCTTTGATCCCTGGATACCTTAAGTAATTAGCAATGTACCCAGATTGGCCATGTTCCCCAGATCCGCAAAATCACCAGGAAGGGCCTCATATACAAAATATTTTGCTGGCTCTTAATGTCAATAAAGTGGGCGAAGCCCCTTCAAGTTCCTCGTCGCTATAAATAGTATATAGGTTATTGGAACGTCAAACAGTCGTATTCTTCTTTCTAGGAATTATGTATTGATAGGTTATTAATGTTGTATTGGGATATTATTAATTGCAGAATTTCATATTTATGCGTATTAATATTTCGTGACTTTAGGAGCGCAATATGTGTGCGCAAAAGAACGAGTGCATAAATCACAATATAAATCTAATAACATTTTATTGCATACGCATTTTTGAATTAGAACAATAAAATAGGTTGTAACATTTAATTTTCACCAAAAACATTTATTTGAAACAAACATATTGTCGTGAATTTTCACAATGAAATCAACATTGTTCACATCACGCAACATACTTTCTTTAAAATGAAGAGAAAATTGCACCAATCACGAACGAGTATACATTACACACCCAAAATGACTTTACTAAACGTCAGTATGAGCGAATATTGACGCTTGTAAATGCGTATGCAATAGCGTTTTATTATTATCTACTTTCACTTTCGGTTTCCTCAAAATGGGCTATTTTTAACTGTGCCAGTCCATATATACGTGTACATCTGATTGGGTGACAAATAGGATTTAAAATTAAACCTGTCCGACAGTATACAGTGACCAAATACACATAGGGTAAGGTATCCAGTTTCTAGGGCCTTTTTACCAGTTTTGGGAAAGAGGGCTTCTGCCCATTATTGGGAAAAAAATCGATCAATGGGAATGAAATTTCCAAGCTGAGTTTAACAAATTGGGGAAATATGCATGATTTTAAAAGAAATTTGGGTGGGGAAGGGGCCTTATACAGGCCGCTGTATAAGAGATATCACATATTCGAATACGTGATATCTCAAAATGGTATTAAAAAGTAAAACGGCACCCATATATATAGTGTTGTGTATCCAGTTCAAATTTTCTTTAGCTTTGAACTCTGACCTACTAACTCCAAATTGAACCGTTCTCTATTGATCTGAGATCGTTTTGATATTCACTATCTCTGTGACTGTATCTACTATCTGTATCAGTAAGGCCACATAAAAAATAAAAATAAATATGTGGTTCAGGTAACCCGACCGACCCTAGTTTAAGGAGCCGACCCTAAAACGTTTTATGTAAACATTTTTAAAAAAAATAAAAAATAAAAAATAAAAAAATAAAAAATAAAAAAATAAATAATAAAAAATAAAAAAAATAAAAAAATAAAAAATTAAAAAAAGTGTTGATAATGCCAAAAAAAATCGAACTCAAGGTAGTAATTTAACATATTAAATTCATTATCAGAATTGAATTCATTACTGAGAAGAAAAAAAAGCCTACCTACCTACCCTATTTTTTTGGCCAGTGTTACCTAAACCACATATATTATTTTGTTTGGCCTAATATCTACTGTTCATGACCAACCATCCTTCCAAGTTTGAGGACTCTAGGTCCAACCATTCTCTAGTTATTGATCGGGCATTGTCTAGTTATTGATCAGGGATCGTTTTGATAGTCAAGGTCACTGCGACCTTGACCTTTGACCTAGTGACCCCAAAATCAATAGGGGTCATCTACTTGTCATGACCAACCATCCTTCCAAGTTTGATGACCCTAGGTCCAACCATTGTCTAGTTATTGATCGGACATCGTTTTGATAGTCAAGGTCACCGCAACCTTGACCTTTGACCTAGTGACCCCAAAATCAATAGGGGGCATCTACTGGTCATGACCAATCATCCTTACAAGTTTGAGGACCCTAGGTCCCCACCATTGTATAGTTATTGACCGGACATCGTTTTGATAGTCAATTTCATCGTGACCTTGACCTTTGACCTAGTGACCCAAAATCAATAGGGGTCATCTACTTGTCATGACCAACCATCCTTCCAAGTTTGAGGACCCTAGGTCCAACCATTCTCTAGTTATTGATCGGACATCGTTTGTGACACAGATACCTTGACCTTTGACCTAGTGACCCCAAAATCAATAGGGAGGCACCAATATATATAGTGTTGTGTATCCAGTTCAAATTTCCTTAAGCTTTGAACTCTGACCTACTAACTCCAAATTGAATATGTGTATGGCCATTCCAAATGCAAGCATACGAAGTTTCATTAAAATAGTTCCAGTTGAACTTTAGATAATAATTTGAACGTAAGCATTATAAGGAACAGTCACGCCGACGCCAATGGTAAAGTATAAGATTTTATTCTTCGATTATTCGAGACAAACATGTATACTTATAGTGGGTAACGTGGGATTGAAATAAATATTAACGAGTGAACATTAGCTACTATTTACTTTACTTAATATAAGGCCAAATAAAAGAATAGTTGGGTTTCCTGTTACATTGAAAAAAAAGATACGGTAGGTAGGCAGGTGAAATCTTTTTTTTTTGGTTTTACTTTTTATTGCCAATTTAGTAGGGTAGGTAGGGATTTTTTTTTTTTTTTTTTTGTCCGACAATAAAACTTCTCGTGATATAGAGCAAGTTCACACTCTTTA
The DNA here is from genome assembly GCA_037043455.1 of Cyrtodaria siliqua. Taxonomy (NCBI): domain Eukaryota; kingdom Metazoa; phylum Mollusca; class Bivalvia; order Adapedonta; family Hiatellidae; genus Cyrtodaria; species Cyrtodaria siliqua. The sequence continues at coordinate 27,209 of JAWPHD010015880.1, forward strand.
ATATCACCTACTTTGTGACATATTTTGTATAACCTTAATAAATGGTGCTGAAACTGGTGCCGGACAATTCCTGCCTCGTCTTGTGTTCTATATCACTATGTATATTACACATGTTCTATATCACTATGTATATTACATTACATTGAAATGTCAAAGGTCAAATATAAATCAAACAAATCGAAGCGTCGTTTTATAAAACATCCTTTAATAACTTTAATTTTTGTGAATTCTGTAAATATTTTATTGCCAAGAAAGGTGTGCAAGGATATGCATTTGAACTTAAAAAACTACTATTCCATTTTACAATAATGTGTCATTATGTCAAAGATTCAAAGTTATTAAAGGCTGTTTAATAAGTTGGGGTCCACATCTGTTAAAATTATAAGTTATTGGTGATATTATATATTATAAGTTATTGGTGTTATTATAGTACTAGCTCTCTTATTTTCTGCTTCTTCGGGGTCAGACTGCACCTAGGGTGCATCTATAAACGTCCGTATGTAAAAAAAAAAATGGCACCCGAAGACGTCAAATTAATGAGACAGACAGTGCATCCCCAACACACAGGCCGTTTCGTAGACTGCGATGACATAAATGAAAATATACTTCTTTGCGCCATTTGTGTATTGAACAGAACATACATAAATTTTGAACATGTATACATAAATTAATAAAAGTCCGTTACTCGACAGCACAAAAATAGTATGTCAACACAAAATATAACAATGCGTAATGTCCGGTAAGTTTTGACTGAACGATAACCCAGGTTAAAATACGCGCTGTTTATGTACATTTCGCCGATTTAGAAATATTTAAATTATCCTCATTAAAATTATATTTCTTTGTTCTTTAAAACGTGCGTAAAACAAAATTAACAAACAAAAAACACAAATAAAAAACGTCAACAAACACAAATAAAGTCAATTTTATTTTTGCCGATTTTTATATTTTTCACATGTTTGACCGCTAGCACTTGTTTTATTTCAGTTCGGTCTAATTTACCGGTAATCAATCAGAAGCCGGTAGCAATCAATTAACCAATTAATCCAATGAGGTCATAATAGTCTCCACCCGCAAAAAGCATAATAAACTTCAAAGATAATCGTTAAATTATTAACACAATAGCAGCGATTAGATTACACAATGACACCAGACAGTCTATTTCCGCACACAAGCTGTGACAGCAGCCAGCGAATTTGATTGGTCGAGAGGCGATCAAGGTCGTCAGCCAAGGTGTCAATCACTGTTATGCAGTGCGTGCTCTGACATTATTGTGATGTTTGGGCTATCGAAAATAGGTACGTGTGTATTGGATTGATGCTTGGAAGCAAATACACGCGCTTCATAAAAACGCACAGGTGGTAAATTAGCTGCGTCAGAATTGGGTCATATTGAATTTCCATGCGTCAAAACGCGTGTGTACGCGTCTATTGAGAACCCTGATATCTATCAACTCAATCAGGCGCCTGCCTGACAGGGAGACGGTATATTACGGAAATCATTATGGACGGGGGTCGGCTTGAATTTTTTTTTTTTTTTTTGGAATGCAATAAAAAACATAGGGTCGGCGGGAATTTCTAGGGTAGGTTGGGTAACCGGAAACACAACTATTCTTTTATTTGGCCTAAGAAACAAGCAGTTACAATAATGACACTGTAAATCTATACCGGTATGTCGAAAGGCGTCTTCAATTGTAAAATCACTACTTGGCTTGTAATGAGTATAATATTGCTCGGGAGTGAAGTCCGTATTATACAAAAAATAATTGCGAGAGAAAACAGACTATTTCTATTTTATGTTTATTAAATATAAGAAGTGTGTGTGTGTGTGTGTGTGTTTAAATGGATTCTTATGTTCAAATGGATTCTATGTTCAAATGGATTCTTAAAAAAAATCCCAAAATTCGAATATGAATACTTTGCTAGCATCTCTCAATGAGAGCGAAAATCTCGCGGCAAATTTAGGGGGCGACTCAAAGAAGTTAATCTTTGATACTGACCAGTAAAGATCCAACGGGAGAGAATATGTCGCTTACTAGTTTTTTCACGGATAAGGAAATATTACGAAATAATAAAAGTGGATATAAAGGTCGAACAGCCAATGCAGCATTCAAGGACCACCGTCAACCACAAACACGCATAGAAATGACCTCTCAAACATAAAAGGATTGACAATAGGGCTACCGCCTTGGAAAAGTCAGTGGCAAAAAAGGCCGTGGAGTGTTTAAACCGGTCATAGGGTGCACCGAATCAAACTCTTACCCTATTGTCATCCCAAAAATAAAGGTATCCTCGCCAGGTTACATTCTCTAACAAACAAGAACAACATTAATAGGCAATATAAGTGAAACACATCAATAATCATGTGTATATAATATAAAAACAAAAGCCTAGAAAGCCATAAGCAAGTATTGAATGATTTGTCAAAAGCCAGAGCAACAAGAGAACAAACCGTTAAGGGTACGACAAGTCAAGATTTAAGACAAACATCAAACAATACCGTCAATGAGTATTTATAGGGTCCACAATATGTCCGGTCATTGCACTGTAAATGCGTCAGCCACTAAACATGCAGTGCGTTGCAAAATGATAGGATCAAAATCTCTTTTGATAAACTGTTTAACACATTTTATGAAGATTGTATGAAAATGATTATGACCAAGGATCTTACGAAGTTTGTAAATAACATCAACGTAGAAGTCAGGTTGTGATAGTCATAGAAGATTTCTTAAATTACTTTTATATTTTGAAAGTAGATCAGAGTTACGATACACAATTTGCAAAAGTTTTTCGAAGTTTATGGTCACGGTAGCCTTGCTGAAGTAGTGTTTTATTTATAACATATTACGAATATTAAAGTCCTCAACACGACTACAAGCTCTAAAAACACGAATAAGTTGAGACACGTAGACCCCATAAGAAGTAGCTCGGGGAACATTCCCATCTAAGTGGGGATAATTAACAATATAAAAATTAAAATCATCTCTCTTGTCATAGATTTTAATAATTATTTCGCAATTTTCAATAGAGAGTTGAAAATCAGGAAAAGAAGCGACAGTATCAGAAATGCTAGCTTTGTTGAGTTGAAGTTCCTTAGGATATATAGTAGTAACCATAGTAGAAAGGAAAGGATTGTCAATGTTCAATATGTCATCCAGATACCGAGAGGTGTCAATGAAGGTTTCAATAACATATGACTGAGTATCGGATGAAAGACTCAACATGAAATATCTTTCATAGCAATACAAGAACAAATCTGCGACAAGAAATCTACGACAGAGGTGCACAGTTCGTACCCATAAGAATATCAACAATTTTTCTATAAACGGTAGTTCCATACCCGACGAAAATATTATCTAATAGGAAAATGAGTGTTTCAGAAACTTCTTGGATAGCCTACATAGTGCAATTGCCAAAACTGCCGTTAGTAAAAAAAAAAGGCTTTAATATTGTTCCAGGCCAAAAATGTAGTTTTTTCCCTAGCTAAAATGTTTTGAATGAGAGCAATAAGCTTGTCTTTGATAAGGTGATGTGGTAAGGTTGTATACTATGTAGATAAGTCATACGTACTTACAGATGAAACTGGACGTTTATTGCAAACTTTATCAAGAGCGTCTCCTGATATTTTATCAATTTATGATTTTATCAATGAATTATATAGGTGTTTTGTGTTTTTTGTTCTATATATATATTTTTTAATTTCGTTACTTTCATTATTTCCTTTATTAATCAGTGTTTCTTGCTTCATCTTTATTCAGATCCGTTATCTTTACCAAAAAAAACTTCTGCTAAAAATGGTTTATTCCAATTAATTAAATAAATCCTTATTTATTACATCAGTTCCTTATATATGTCTATACTATTTAGTTATTTGTTCTTTATCCATGAAAAAAAACAGAAACAACATATTCCCTCTAATCTACCGTTTGTAATAAAGATTAACTCGTTTGAGACGGTCCCTAAATATTTTCTCGCTGCGGACATATTCAACACTTACCGCGGACACATTGGTACGTTACGAAAATATTAGAACCCTAAGAGTGAAATACTCTAATTTTTACTTTAACACTGAATCTGGGATGAAAATTGAATAGTTTAATACAATTTGTCGATATTATACTTGTTTAACATTTTTAACTAAAACAATAAACACACATCAAACATTCAATGCATCAAATAAAGAAAATAACACATACAGAGAAGATGTATTTAAACGTTTCTACTCTCAACATGTCAATCCACAGTTCTACAAGTGTATCTGTATTTGTTGTTGCAACGTCTACTATAAACGTCAAACACATCTCCTCATCATACCTAGACTCCTACTGGAGCATTCCGAGCCAATCCTACATCTCGGATATTTCAGTTACACGTGTGATTTGAATCAATACACTTACTTCTTCTATGTGTTGTTGCTTTTATTCTAAAACACACATTTTTAAATACACACATGCACGTCGTTTGTTTTATCAACTTCCAATGTGTATGTACAGCCCAGGTCAAATAGTGGGATCATGAATGTAGAAGTTATAATAGGAGTTTGCTGAACTGGGTTTTAACTGAATTTTGTTTTACTGTGCACCAAGGCAAAAGGGTTATATGTAGCTCAAACAGACCCACTCTCCATTTACATCGAGATAAACTATACAGAATGGACATAGAACCTTCTTACCTGTTGAACAACTGCAGTTGCTGCAAATTCTGTTGTAGAAACTCCCTTATTTTGCCCGAGCCACGATCATTATATATATGATGTTGTTTTTTGCCACCATTGAAGTAGCACATGAAACAATACAAGGATCATGATAAATACTTAGTGTTATGATTGTACCCCTCTGTCTGGATTAGCAGTGAGCCGATTATATCTTTTTCATTAGTAGTTCCTAAGTTATACTTCAAACAAGAAGTATAAGTATATAATTAAAGGGCAATAACTCTGACAATACATACAGTAATCAATAAATTATTTAATTTCCATATCTTCTAGATGCATTTACTTACTACACATGATTTTTCATTCTACAAGGAAGTATACCATTGGAATTAAACTTCCCTCTATTACATACACTATATACATTATGACAAAAAACACATATATAGTATATATAATATATATGGCATTAATAACAATACTAAATATTAAATATAGCATATCCTTACGCTAACTTCAAGGCCTACCAGTTTCAACAATGAATGAATGAGCAAAACATCTAAACTTAAAAAGCATGTGTTTTTGTTTGTTTTTGCTTTGTTTTTTTCGGGGGATGTGGTGGGGAGGCGGGCGTGGGTTAACGGAAATTTAACATGTCAACATATATAACAAAAGTGTAATTATTGCATTATGTAGCAATAATGTGACGCTTCTTCAGATTTATACCATTCTTGTTTTGCGCAGTCAACTAAACATCGTTTAAAGGCAATATAAATTACATATATAACCATACCGCATCTAAATTCCTTAGCATTTTATAGCTATCATTATTCATTCGCATAGCTTTTATCCAGTATGTATTCATCTACAACAACAATAAATAAATAACCGCTATCTACAACTAACTTTTGTTTAAAGTCAAATATAAATATATCATCAGCATCACCAAAATAGCATACGCAAGCCCATACATTTGAAGTCACTCTCTTAACGTTAGTTGCCAAAGCTATATGCCGCCCACTCCATTTAAATTCCTTAGCATTTTATAACTATCATTATTCATTCGCATAGTTTGTATTCAGTATGTATACATCTACAACAATCAATCTACAAATATACATCTACAACAACAATCAATATACCACATTTACCCTTTACTAGCTTAAAGGGACAATGTCCGTAACTTTTAGCCTATAAAACACAAAATAATTACGTTGACACACACCAACCATTGTTGAATATTTACTAAATAAAACCAAGATTGTTTGACGGAATTCAATAGCAGTACAAAAAAGAAGTACCCCTTTGTGGGGTTGAACTCGTAACTCACGCTAAAATTACACTCGCGTGTAATAATAGTAGGTCGTCGCAACCGTCGAGCTCGCTACCGACTGAGCTAACCGGGCCAGATATATTTCGTAAAAGATACAACCTACAAAAGCTAATGCGCTAATGGATGTCATTTGATCAGCAGAAAATGTAACTAATGTGGGTCCTACATTATTTACAAATAATAAATAAAACTGTTGTTTTTTTCAAACTCACGAATGTATTACTGCTGGCTAATCTGGGTATATGCTAATGTTTTCATGTATACATTTCACTGAATAAAATTCAGACAGTTATTTGGCTATACCCAATATCTGCTTACTTACGGACAGTGTCCCTTTAAGTATTAAAAGGAAAGTTTGCATATTTACTATTAACCAAGTTGTCATATACTGTGGATAGAGTTTGAATACTCAAATCCTCATATTTATGACAACAGCATAAAACAGCATAACCAAAGTATAAAATATCTTTATATTCCAAATACCCACAATTAATTTGTGTTTTTGGATAGAAATATGGGCCGTATGAGATATCCTTTTAGGAAAAATACATCTAATTTTATTATTGTTTACATATTTTTTTTATTGTGGTATGTATTCCATCATTTATTAATTCGGAGCAACATTATTCATATCTGTACAAAAAAAAGAGTATGATAATGGACCTTTGGAAACGGACGAGCACGACACATACGATATATTGCAGTCTCGGTTTGATTGAGACTGTTCATGAGTGCTAGTGAAATATGCTAGCTACCGCTCACGCCCTCTAGCCCCGGGTTGAGCAGAACTCAATATTAATAAAATCAACAGCACAAAATTTTAACCATCCCGAAGATGGCATGCATATGGCGGTGGACATGGAGTTATCCAAAGTCGGATTCGAAAAGAATCTTCTCCACGCGATAAATAGTGATCGCGGGTCATGAAATCAACGCGTGATCAGTTCAATCTATTGTGTCTGAAATGCCGTTTCTACAGCGTAGTAATACAATTTGTAAATTCTGCAATTATAACATTTTGACGAAGACTTTCTTTAAGATTGTCTCCATTAGGTGACGGATGTTCCATTTTCCCGCTGATATCGCAAATGTTTACCTCTATTCTTTTTTGCTGAAAAAATAACTACTTTTGCTCGGAAGCATTGGTCCTTTCGACATTAATATGCAAATGAGCTACTTTATCCCAGGTTTACAAAGCTGGATGTAAGGGGTCCAAACGGGGTTTATAATATTTCGAGATACAATATATCATCTTGTTTCTTGTCTTAGTAGATAAAAGTATAGGCCCAAACATCAAATTCTTTAATTTTCTTTCCATTTCCCACAGCTTATTTACGATTTAGATGGTATTTTTATGATCCGGAGAACTATTTCTTCTCTACACAAGGCCAGGGCCCCTATGAATATGCGTACAGTGAGTGTGTGTATAAGCGTTTATTTATCCTCGCTGTATTGCACGAAGCATTTTAGCGAGCAGACCTCGGTTTAAAGTCTCATCCGAAGGACTGGTAAGGTAGGAAATACTTTTATGAAATATTTCGTTAATTAACCCAATTTCGGTCCTGGCTGGGATTGAACGCACGATCCCTGGGTTACTAAGCCGCGATGCTAACCATTACACCACGGCGCTACCTCTATACAGTGAGTGGGATGTGTTTATCTCTTTTATGCGAATGAACACCCAATCAAAATGACAGCTGACGCTCTGTCTGTTAGCGTAGTGATACATTTCGTCAGTGACGATCTGTTGCGGCTTCTAGCGTGCTCGAATTTTGTCGCCTGCTAAGGACTAGGGCTTGAAAAGCCACTAGTCCAAAAAAAAACGATGAAAAATAATTGGCTATATGCAACGAAAGGTACATTTAAGTTTACCAGCTTTCGTTTTGAACGTATCGGCTTCGTTGGGAGTTTCGGGGAAAACTCAGTTGTTTTTCAGATTTCAAAGCAGAAATTATATATGAACATACTTTACTTATAAACGGGTACAACTGCGATCTTCATTTTTTAATACAGTGTTGCAAAAGAAAATATTGTGAAAACAACAAAACAACTCAACTTGGTTTTGTAAATTGTACATACTCAAATCCAGCCCCAGAAGATCCTCAACTCATTTTAGCATAGCATCGGCGGTGTATGCTTTGCGAGTTTACCAGTCGTGTTTTATTGAACAAACCTTCAAACAAAATGTGTTCAAAATATGTAATTGTTTACTTAAGTGTTCAGCGCAAACAGGAATGAGTTTACGGCTATGTTCAAATTCCCTTTTAGTTAAAATGACACAGCCTAATGAAACTAATAAGTCACTGTTAAATGCTAAATATAGATATAAAAATCGAACAGGAAAGTAGCATTCAAGGACGACAGTCATGCGAATAGCAAATTACATTCAAATGACTAATTAATGGCAAACCAACAACTTTTTAATTATAATACAGCTACGAAAAACAAATAAACAGTTTAAATTTTAGGCGCCATCGCATAAGCTCGTCTGGCTTTTGGGACTCCACACACATAGCCAAGATTCTGTGGCATGCCTCTTGTACAGCTAACCATTTTATTGCAGACCTCTAGTATGGTCAATTATTTGATGCAGATCCACTGTTGGTACTCATTTTGTTGCAGCTTCTGGTGTAGTCTCTGGGGCTATGAAGTCCCCGTTGGCGAGGCATTGTGACAATTCTCTCTTGAGTTCATGTGGCATTTCTTTTATAGCCATTTTCTCATCTGAAATAAATGAACAAGACTATATGTGTCATACAAGCGACAAAACATCGTGTATACACAAAACAATAAATACATTATATAAGATAAATCAAAAAGCATTCGCAAAATTGACAAAAGGAAGTACCGTCTTTTTAACGGTCACTCCATTGTAGAATATTTAACTTAGAAACAGAACTAGTATACAGTATTTGAAATCCAAGTTTGTTTGTTACACTAATTAATAACAGATTAAAAGCTCATATAATCCGAATCTAACTGTAGCATAAATCAATTCCCTATGCACGGTTACCTCAAAGCAGTTCTAAAAGTCGAACAGGAAATGTAGCATTCAAGGACCACAGTCAACCACAAACATGTACAGAAACAAACAATAACTACAAGGATTAATAAAAGGCAATATATGACATCACAAACATAAAAGGGTTGACAATAGGGCTACAGCCTTGGAACGGTCAGTGGCCAAAAAAGCCGCTGGGGTTTTTAACCAGGTTCTAGGGTGCACCAAACCTCACTCTTACCATAATGTCAGCCCAATAAAATGGGACAGTGTAAATAAAGACATCCCCCACCAGGTGATTTTTCTAACATACAAGTCAGCACTGATAGACACCATAAGTATAAAGTCTATATGCTAATAAAAGATGAGAGACATGCAATTATCGCTTAAAAAAATTAACTATGGCATAGTATCACTTGTAAAGACTTTTCAGCACATTAGGGATATCCTTTAAAACATACACGGGACCCCAGGAAGTCATTTTTGAAATTGAACACTCTCCCACAGATATAAAATTATTTTATAGATCCATTTTAAAAAAAAAAGAAAAAAAAAGGGTTCACCCATAGATGTTTTTTTAAATTGCCTTCCTTGGGTCCCGGGTATGTTTTCATGGAATAGCTCTTACCATCAAAATGAACAATTGTACACTTGTCCGTGATATCACCAATGTCTTTCTTGAAACCGTCCTCGTTTATGATTCTTGTAACATACTTGGCAAACTCGACAGATTGCTCATACATATCTTCCACACTTAGACCTGCAGCTGGGAAATCGTGTGCCATCTCATAAAGAGCGACCGCCGGAGTAGCATACTCACGGGCATAGCAAAACGTCTGAGATTAAATAATACAGCCGTTAACATTGATAAAACACTACAGCCCAAATGTGACTTCTATAGTTTAAAAGATGTAAGACCTGTTTTTGTATATCAGCAAGTTAAACAACAAATGAAACTTAAAATAGGTTTTCTTTCCATTAAATGTCGAGTCTTGCGGATGGTGGGAGGTGTATAGTACTGGTTCTACCCAGGAAAAGGTGGGTGATGTGCCTCCACCACTAAACAATCGACCGTCATACATAGCCTAAAATATGCTGAAATGAAAATTTCTTTAAACCCCAAACAAATAAATCTTCTCATAAATAAAACAAGAGGTCAATGACCTTGAAGCTCTACTGATTGATTTTGATTTCAGGAAGTAGTCGCTACAGACTTGTTTTTTGAAAATCTATTTTTAACCGTGGCGGCCATCTTGAATTTCCGGCAGACCTGAAATTTTGCTAAGATCAATAAGACATTAAGAGCAACATTCCTGTGAAGTTTCATGAAAGTCCGTCAAGTAGTTTCAGAGAAGTAGTCGCTACATGTTTTCATTATATAACTCTATGTAACCAAAGATGGCCACTGGCAGCCATGTTTAACGTCGAATCAAAATAATTTTCCACAAGGACCAACATCATGTCATACTGATCATTTTAGAAAAAGTCCCATATCAATATCTCTTATTGTTTTGAAGAAGTAGTCGCTACAAACTTATTTATTTTAAATCTATTTTTAGCTGTGGCGGCCATTTGAATTTCCGGCCGACCTGAAATTTTTCTAGGATCAACTAGACATCAAGAGCAACATTCCTGTGAAGTTTCATGAACATCCGTCAAGTAGTTTCAGAGAAGTAGTCGCTACAAGTTTTTACTATATAACTCTATGTAACCAAAGATGGCCACTGGCAGCCATGTTTAACATCGAATCAAAATAATTTTCCACAAGGATCTACATCATGTCATGCTGATCATTTTAGAAAAAGTCCCATATCAATATCACTTATAGTTATCAAGAAGAAGTCTGTACAAACTTATTTTTTAAAAATCTATTTTTAGCTGTGACAGCCATCTTGAATTTCCGGCCGACCTGAAATTTTTCTAGAATCAATTAGACATCAAGAGCAACATTCCTGTGAGGTTTCATGACAATCCGCCAAGTAGTTTCAGAGGAGTAGTCGCTACAAGTTTTTACTATATAACTCTATGTAACCAAAGATGGCCACTGGCAGCCATGTTTAACGTCGAATCAAAATAATTTTCCACAAGGATCTACATCATGTCATGCTGATCATTTTAGAAAAAGTCCCATATCAATATCACTTATAGTTTTCAAGAAGTAGTCGCTACAAACTTATTTTTTAAAAATCTATTTTTAGCTGTGACGGCCATCTTGAATTTCCGGCCGACCTGAAATTTTTCTAGGATCAATGAGACATCAAGAGCAACATTCCTGTCAAGTTTCATGACAATCCGTCAAGTAGTTTCAGAGAAGTAGTCGCTACAAGTTTTTACTATATAACTCTATGTAAACAAAGATGGCCGCTGGCAGCCACGTTTAACGTCAAATCAAAACGATTTTTGATAAGGACCAACATCATGTCATGCTGATCATTTTAGAAAAAGTCCCATATCAATATCACTTAAAGTTTTCAAGAAGTAGTCGCTACAAACTTGTATTTTGAAAATTTATTTTTAGCCGTGGCGGCCATCTTGAATTTCCGGCCGACCTGAAATTTTGCTAGGATCATTTAGACATCAAGAGCAACATTCCTGTGAAGTTTCATGAAAATCCGTTAAGTAGTTTCAGAGGAGTAGTCGCTACAAGTTTTCATTATATAACTCTATGTAAACAAAGATGGCCGCTGGCAGCCATGTTTAACGTCAAATCAAAACGATTTTCGACAAGGATCAACATCATGTCATGCTGATCATTTTAGAAAAAGTCCCATATCAATATCACTTATAGTTTTCAAGAAGTAGTCGCTACAAACTTGAATTTAAAAAATCTATTTTTAGCTTTGGCGGCCATCTTTGATTTCACATCAACATGAATTTTTGCTAGGATCAACTAGACTTCATGGGCAACATTTCTGTAAAGTTTTATGAATATCCATCCAGTAGTTTCAGAGGAGTAGTCGCTACAAATAAAAGTTAACGGACAGACGGACGGACGGACGGACGGACGACGGACGCCGCACCACGGCATAAGCTCTGCTGATCTCTGATCAGTAGAGCTAACAAAACTATTGTCATTAGTTAAAACACTGATATTTTTTCAAATAACATTAATTGCATGCCATAAACATGATAAAGTATAAATTTAAACCAGGAAACACAGTTGGAGTTGTACACATTGTAAGTGTATATTGATTACCTATTCCAGTGAAAAGACTGAGCACAAATTTACCTCGCCATTTTCAAGAGTCAGCTGGTAAAATTGCAGGGAATATTTCCGAAATCCAATGACTGCGGGTTCGATTCCTCCTAAATGTTTCTCTCCCTCGAAGACTTCTCCTGGTTTAAGAAACTTGCAAGTTCTGGGCACAAGGACAAAAACCCGTGCAATGCACTTATAGCCCGTGTTATATTTAACCATGGCATCTTTAAACCGCTCTCGAAACCCTGAAAAATAAGGTTTTTAGGTGTTTATCCAAAAAATGAAATCACATATTTTAGATTTTTAGTTATGTCTGTTCTGAAATTTTTTTGACAAATCTGGAGGAAATATGTCAGTAGTGTGTTCCAGTAGAGCAGATGTTTTAACGGCAATTGAAATACAAAGCAGATCCTTGTTTACATGTATGAAAGAGGTTTCATGAATGCTATTGATTAACAGTTTTGATTAGCCGCCTAAGAGTCTGGTACTGCTTTATTTAGGTTGGAGTAAAAAATCTATTGTTGAATATACAATTTAAAACCTAACCAGCCGGTGATATTTTTTACCTGATGAACAGTCTTTGTACAAGTTTAACAACTGAAGATGTAGCAGGCGAAATCAATATAATTGCTATTAGCCGAAAACTGTACGTTTGCCTTTATAGCTCTATACTGGGAAGAAAATTCATATATAAAAAAGCATGTAAATTATAGATGTGGCACTTTATTTGCACAAACTAGGTTCTCAAAATCAATTAGATGATTTGTACCAAAGGAAATGCTATTGGCTAAGCAGTTTCTGAGAACTACTTTTTTTTTAAAAGAGTCCTTATAATTTTAGGATTGTCCTATTTTGACCTTAATTTTACAAACTTGATTTTCCTTTCAGTCAGACGATTCATGCCAAAGTTAGCATCCAAAAAAAATGATTTATTTTGTAAATTGTGTATCACTATACGCTCTTATTAAAATCACTTGAATCCTGTGGCACAAATTAAAATATTATTTGTTTGCCCTTTGTTTGCCCTTTACCTTAGTACACTACCCAGCATTTTAGACCTGGCAGGCAAGGCAGGTCAATATCATGTGTTTACCATTTGTATTGTAGAAGCCTAGTTACATCTATAGAATTTCACAATTGATTAGTGTTATAACTGCTTTGATGTATTCGCATGATAATCGATTATAATCAGACAGTTTTGCATGTGTTTGACAAATTGAAACTCAATATTTGAGTGCGATTAATTTACGTTACTTTTATGTTTTCTTAATTTTTAGTTAAAGTTAATAACGTATTACTACACAAAACAGTTGGCCCATGTCAACATCCGGTTTAATCGTGGGCCATGGGGGAAAAGTATCAGTGTTTGTTTTGTTGTTTCTTTTGTTGTTTTTATAGCCGTTAATTCGGTCATATTCCCGATGACAAAACATGTTTTTTGGCGAATTTTGAGGGGGAAAATGCCAACTCAAATACATGAAACAGTCAGTCCTTGTCATCATCCGGTTTAATCGTGTGCCATTGGGAAAATGATCAGTGTTTGTTTTGTTGTTTCTTTTGCTGTTTTTATAGCCGTTAATTCGGTCATATTCCCGATGAAAAAACATTTATGTTTTTTCCGAATTTTGAGGGGGAAAATGAAAACTGAAATACGAATAAAAAATCTGTTGAAAAGTAGAGAAAGTATGACAAATATTGAGTATGAACAATTTTAAATGCCTCTATTGTCCTGGGTGTAGTGTTGTAAACAGTATTAAAGATACATTATGATGAGCGTTTTATTGCATCTTTTCCCCAATTTTATGAAAAATCCCTCAAAAATTGTGATGATATGGGTTATGCTCCCAAAATATAGAATAAATATAGATATAAAAATAGAAGAGGAAAAGCATCATTCAAAGCATCATTCAAAGACGACAGTCAACCACAAATACACACAGAAACAAAGACCAAATTTTAAGATGAATAAAAGGCCAAATAAGACAAACACAAAAGGGTTGACAACAGGGCTTCCGCCTTGGAAAACACTGACAGTGACCATTTTTTAACCACTCGGACTTCATTTGTATAAATTAAATACTCTACATGGAAAAGATGTTTCATGTAACAAATACATGTACATATTTTTATATTGCTTTATAAGATCATGTTATCCCTTTGGTAAACCTTTTTATTTTATTTGTATATATGAAAAACAACTGTCAAAGTTTGCCCAATGGTCTTTGAGAAGATGTTGTAAGGTTCAGACTATTTTAGTCACAGCGATCATATTGGAAAGCAGACTGGCCTTCTTAAACTTAATAATAAGTTAGTTACGGGGAATATGATTTAGATTGTAGACGGACAACGCACGGATTGACGAATGAGAGACCGCATGCAAACATGAAATCTCCATTGAGACCTAGGCTCAGGTGAGCTACCAATACATTCATTGAACAAAATTTGCAAGTCCTACACTTTCATAATAAATGTAAACAAAACAGTCAAGCAGTAAATGTAGCAGTCACAGAACAATTCAACCAAAAACTAAAGACATGCATTCACAACCATTATATTTTCAATACTAACCTTTGCCATCGGACGTTTTTCCACATAAGTTGATAGGGAGGTAATTCAGTAAGTATGCCCAAGCCAGTCCCTCGTATATTTTACCAGCCGGCCATACCTCTTCCACCTTCGCATCATCTCCTAATAGTTAACAAGTGAAAAACTGATCAACATATTTTTCCTTAAAACTGAAACGTACTACACACCGACCATCCATCTAATATCCACAACATTGTAGTACAAAAATGATGCACTTGATTCACAGATTTGACAACCTTCAATTTGACAACACCATGTCAAAAACTACTAATGAAATAGAAATCAAAGTAGAACTGTATCCATTGCCTGTTTTAAAAAAGTTTCTCAGCTACGGCATTATCGACACTAGACAGTGATCGTAAAATACAAGATACTAGAAGAATAGTATGTGTTACTCAAGAAAAACCTGACATGATTCCAAACTTCTTCCCCATTAAAGCGGATTACTATAATTAATGTATGTTCATATATCGTACAGTTCCCACGTTACACAAGCTTGCCATATGAATTGCATTCACCCTATATAACATAAATGTATTATAATTAACTTATCTAGTCTGGGCCTTTTTACCAGTTTTGGGGTTGGGGCATTTTGGCTTAAATTGGGGAAAGAATCCATAAAGGGGGAATTGAATTTCCAGAGGTAAGTCTAACAAATGGGAAAAACTGCATGATTTTAAAAGAAATTTGGGAGGAGAAGGCCTTATACAGGCCGCTGCAAAGAAGGGTAAAATGGCCCTGCTAGTATATGTCTATTGTGTTACAAAAGAGATAATACGCTCCCTCCAGAATAAATGTTCATTGTCGGAGTGCGTGTAAATAGCAAAAATCTTCTGAAGTTAATTTTTAGGCACATATCATGAAGTCATCAAAATAAGCATTTTTCTACCATTGATCTAAGGCCAAAAAAAAAGTTTGTTTCGTGTCTTCCGACCGACCCTATTTTTAAAGCCCCGACCCTAAACCTTTTAGGGCACAAAAAAGGCATGTAAGTGTTGTGGAACACTCATATTATGTAAGAAACATTCGTTTGGTGTTCTTGGTTTGAATTGAACATAGTAAGGATTAATTCTAAAAATGAAAATAAAAGAAATTATAAAAAAATCCTACCGACCTACCTCATTTTTTTGGGAAAAAGGCCAGAAACGGAATTTTTTTTTGCATAAGACGTTTGCTCTGCATAACTAGCTAGTCAAAGTTTATTCAGTCGGTGTTACAAAAGCTGTAGGCTCGATAGTGCTAGACATTTTATGTTTACATTATTCTCTTAAATATATATAATATATAATGTGTGTACCTGTATCGCATCGCATATTTAGAACGAAAGAAAAAAGTTATTTGCCTCGACGTATATTCAGGTGGTTCGAGATCATCCTCCATAAACCTTACACATGTGCATATACAATGTTTGTAGTAAGTCTGAAAATACACTTAAGGAAACAAATCAGCGGCGATTTTGATCACCCTTTTGGGAATGATACCGGTACCCATTCAATCGGGGAAATTCGTGGCGTTTTGCCTTAATTTGGGAATGTGAAACATACCTTCCATTGTTTTCCAAAGAGTTTCCAAATAGTCTGTATTTGAACTCTGCAATACTTCTGTCCATTTGTATTTCTTGGGAATATCTTCAATTCGTGTACTCTTTGTAAGAATGGGCAGCACTTGTACTTGATTACATTCTTTGCTTTCTCTAAAGGCTTGATCTAACTCCATCAACATTGTTGGATTGCTCATAGAATGTTTTGACATCACAAACAATTTCCACCTGGCATCAAACAAAGACCGTCTTTGAAATTTAATATTCTTCTTTTTCAAAAAGTCCACGAGTTCGGTTGCCGTTTCTTGGTCTTCCGCAACGTCTGTATTAGTCATTTTTACCATGTAGTTTTTCTGAAACATTTTTATAAATAAAATAGAAATCGATTATAGGAGTGAACATTGTTGGGGAATTCGATCTCTCAGCTCTCTAAGTAGAATGAAAATAAATTAATGCAGTGACAATAAACGGGGGCTAAACGTCCATGTATTGAAATTATATCATAATGTATTGCAAGATGTATATGGGAGTTTCAAACAATCGCCCTTCTATTAAACAACATGAACGGTTATGACTCTTACAAAATAGTTATCTTGAGATTACCTAACAAAACACTACATACTAAAAATTTACATTTGTTTAAATATACATGATGATAAAATCATTTGATGTTTGCTTTGATTAAGGGTCTAAAGAACCGATATGAATGCATTTAGGTTCAGTTCACCAAGGTCGAATAACTTTCGGAAACAGTTACTAAGTGGCTTATGACATCATCATTTTAAATCGTATTCTATGGAAGATTATATCAAAGAAACATGAATACTGTGCAAATTTATACTGTAATGGTACTATGTCAGCAGAATTTTCTTTATTAGCTTTAGTGCCTCTTTTACATCAAATATTGACATCAGCCACCAGACATTTTGTAATCAGTCATCCGACATTCTGGAATCAGTCATCAGACATGCTGTAATCAGTCACCAGACTTTCTGTAATACGTCGCCAGACATTCTGTAATCAGTCACCAGACATGCTGTAATCAGTCACCAGACATTCTGTAATCAGTCACCAGACATGCTGTAATCAGTCACCAGACATGCTGTAATCAGTCACCAGACTTTCTGTAATACGTCGCCAGACATTCTGTAATCAGTCACCAGACATGCTGTAATCAGTCACCAGACATGCTGTAATCAGTCACCAGACATGCTGTAATCAGTCACCAGACATGCTGTAATCAGTCACCAGACTTTCTGTAATACGTCGCCAGACATTCTGTAATCAGTCATCCGACATTCTGGAATCAGTCATCCGACATGCTGTATTCAGTCATCAGACATGCTGTAATCAGTCACCAGACATGCTGTAATCAGTCACCAGACATGCTGTAATCAGTCACCAGACTTTCTGTAATACGTCGCCAGACATTCTGTAATCAGTCATCCGACATTCTGTAATCAGTCATCCGGCATTCTGTAATCAGTCATCCGACATTCTGTATTCAGTCATCAGACATGCTGTAATCAATCACCAGACATTCCATAATCAGTCATGCGACATTCTGCAATCAGTAACCAGACATTCTGTAATCAGTCATTATGTAATCAGTCATCAGACATTCTGTAATCAGTCATCCGACATTCTGGAATCAGTCATCCGACATGCTGTAATCAGTCACCAGACATGCTGTAATCAGTCACCAGACATGCTGTAATCAGTCACCAGACTTTCTGTAATACGTCGCCAGACATTCTGTAATCAGTCATCCGACATTCTGTAATCAGTCATCCGGCATTCTGTAATCAGTCATCCGACATTCTGTATTCAGTCATCAGACATGCTGTAATCAATCACCAGACATTCCATAATCAGTCATGCGACATTCAGCAATCAGTCACCAGACATTCTGTAATCAGTCATTATGTAATCAGTCATCAGACATTCTGTAATCAGTCATGCGACATTTTGTAAATACAAACCTTTCCTTCTGCCATACCAAATCTGAAAATAAGTGTTTTTTCTGGTACTACGCCTGTGGAGATACTTTGACACTCGTCCGTTACAGTCTTCCATATCTCCTCGGCGTGGGACTTGGCATCTGATGCTTCATCTGCTCACGTGACAAAATGAGTAATAGTTATATAAATCGACAAAAAATATGTTTTTGGACGTTTGTGAAGCTGCATTATGTTTGCTGTTGATTATGTTCAGTATGAATGAAGTGCTTGTATGCTTGCATGACTTGAATTAAGATTTTAGGGTTACAGACTTTTTTAAAGTTATCATGAATGGATCGATTTGACTACATTCTTTCTGATTCCCAATTGTTATAACTTGGTTGTTGATTACTGTCGTTGATTTTGAATAATAGTATGTATGCATGTCTTAAAGTAGATTACCGCTTAGGCCGGTGCCAGGGGTCGTGAGAGGTATTGCACCTTATACTACCTCTCATGAACAGACAATGACTTTTCTCTCTTGCTTGTGTTTGTGGATTTCAAGTGATCCCCTTTTCAGTATTCATGTATATTCTTGTGTTGAGATTGGGATGTAATACCCAGTCTTCTAGAAACAAAAGACATTTACCATTGTTAAAACAACTATTCTACAGTGTTATCCAGTCCTTAAACAGAAGAAGAAACTTACAGTTTCAAACTCAAAATGTATTGAAAAGTCTTACCATTATAAGGCACAAATACAACAGTATCGTTGTAATCGATGTTGTGTTTGTGATTCACAAAATCTTCCAAGGTGTGTCTGAATCGCACTACTTGTAAGCTTTTGTCAAATTCTCCCACATAATTGGAGTCTGCAATTTTCGCCATGGTTTCCATTATTGTAGGGCACTCACCAAGAAAATAATAAATCTGAAAGAACCAATTATTAAAGTGTCAGGTTTGTCAATGTCTCCGAGTGAAGATGTCTTCTAAAATAATAAACTCCAAATACAAGTGAACGCATAAAAACACGAATACATTTTATTCAGGATTTTTAGGTTTTGCTACATGTTAGCATATAAATTACATTTTGTAGGGGAGATAAAAAAAAGTTTCAGCATATTAACGCGTTACTATCAGGGTCAATCCGAAACCAAATTGCAGTAAACATGTAAACGAATTTCCTAATTATCTCACGTCGTTTTTTAAATTGATGAAAAGTACTTTTTTAAAAAAAGAAACAATTGCCTACTGTTGAAATAATATACTGAATATAATGACGAAACATAACTATATTTGTTTTCACAAAAAGAAAGTTGGTAAGAAATGATGTACATGTATTTTGAATGAATATCGCATGTTGATTGAAAAATGTTACAACCAGCCCTGGCCTCTCACATTATTCCCCCCGTCAAAGTAATAAAAAGCTAAATCTTAAAATGAAAAACATATCTTTTGTTTATGAATTTAAATAACATATTTAAACTATTTTCCCCCATTAAAGGGAGTACATCGGGATTTTCATGGGGGTCTAGGTGTCCGATTAAACATTGACACATATTAATATTTTCTATTCTAATGAATCAGCCTAAAATGATCCCTTACTTCTAAAGAAATTCATTCTGCACAGTAATACATGCTATCCTAGATGACGCACCAGGGTTAATTTCAGCATTTTACGTCCGATTCCGTCCTAGCTATATGGTGTTTTTAAAGTTTAGACATTAACAAAATGGTTCTAACATCATATTTTGATTGATATAAGTGTTTTATCATAAACTGGAATATTTGTATACGTCAAGATGTTTCTTCTGATGTACCCCCTTTAAAACTGAACATAATACGTTATCACCACTTCCCACTTAACATAATATGTATATGCTACATTTGTGCTCATGTTGTTGCGCGTGTATGTTTGTAATCATGCATGTATGTAACCTGAAATGTAAATAAAGAATCTGTTCTGTTCTGTTCTAATAAAGTGTGCAAAGTATGTTTGTGTGTTTGTCCGTTTGTATGGTGTTCCACGTCATTTTCAACACATGTAAGGTTATATATGATGGTCGACATTTTGTGGTAGAGGCAGACCACCCACTTTTCCTGGGTAGAACCAGTACTGTACACCTCCTCCCACCATCCGTAAAAATCGACACTTCCTCATTTACTAGTCGAGCTCCCAGTGGGATTCGAACCCGCAGCGGTGAGAGGCGAAGGTTTACAACGCAACGTCATTAACCATTCGGCCACGGAGACGCTACGAACAAACTATGTAGGCATAACGAGTACATACCTCTTTTATACTGTTGGTAATGCTGAAAACGGGAGTGTTATATTTGCGCATTTTGTCACCTTGTCCAGCAGTTATCTCAAGATCACCTCTTTTCTCAATCACGAATTCACCAAACTGACCAACCATACTTTTAATCTGGCATGAGGTCGGCAGAAGAATTAGGAATTTCTTGAGAAATTTGTCACCATTTTCTTTGTATATGTCACTTTTTTTCACATTCTGCAGAAATCCTGAAATGCATCAATATTATTGTATACACTTCTGAAGTATGGACTTTTTACTTAATTTATATTTGCGACGTATTTAAACCATAATATTTGCGAGTATATCACAAGTGTTTCTATCATAAACATGTGTTACTGAAGATGGATTTCGAGCAACACAAGAGAGAAACATTACTGGAAATAAAGTAACCACATCTCATTACGTGGTCCCGCCTTAATTCCATTAAGCGATAGGAAAGCTTATATTAGCAAGATTTTATAACGGATATTTCGAAAATAAAACATGTTTAAAAAAAAAATACTGTAAAAATGCAATCACCTGTTTAAAATGTCCTATTAAATGTTTTAATTTTACAATAAGCAAATTTTTTAAGCCGAAATTAAGGTTTTATTTCATAGACCGGCCAACCCCGTTTTTGCTTCTTGGAGAAGGGGTTGGATGGGGTATGAAAGTTAATACTCGGACCACGTAATGTTTAATCAGCATAAAACAAGAAAATTAAAAACAGTAATTTAAGTAAACGTATTGGACAGTTCAATCAGTTGAGTTAAATATTGTCTCTGTGAGCCCTGAGTACTGAAGACTACATAATTGAAAGTTTTTTGTATTAAAATGTCAACACTTAATATTGTCTAGAGATAAAGTGATCGCAAAAAAGTGAATTATTTGGGAAACATTGGAAAGACTCAAACCAGAATAGCTTTCTCAAAATAAGAAATAACACCAACTACAGATAGTGAACGTATTTCCATTTAAAAAAAAAAAACATGATATATTCTGTTATATTTAAATATACCTGGAAGTATATGCTTCAAAAAACCGATGAAGTAGTTGAAAACAAGACCATGTGCAACGTTACCGGCAGGCAGAACATCACTACCCATCTGTATATCTTCTGAAATTAGATATCAATAAATATGAAACTATGGACAATATGTATTGGGTAGCCGAATATAGGCATTTAAAGGAACAAACAATTTAAAATCAGTCTGCAAGAACAGTAGATAAAAACCAAAATTATTCTGCAAGAACAGAACATAAAAAACAAAATTATTATGCAAGAACAGTAGATAAAAAAATCATGAATATAATTATGTGTAAACGACATATGTTGTTCTTTTAATACAGATTGGGTTATATTTTTGAAAGAACCTTTCTGTTCGTCCCACACGTCGAACTATAAACAAAACTAGAACAGTCGCTAAATGCAGGCAAATATACCCCCGCCTCTGCGCCTTTGACACCTGCACTTTATTGTACCAATGAAAATTTCCTTTATGAACACATTCACTTGAAACTGAATCATCAGAAATATATAAAAAACAATCCATAGGGCAATAAATGAGAGGTATAGGGTCATAACTCATGATGAAAAAACATTCAAATCAAAAATCGTTTTCTTCAGTAACAAATTCACATCATAGTAAATGAGCATACCAAGTATTGAAACAATCCACCTAATAATGAATGAGGAGTTAGACATACGAGATTTCCCTATATAATATACGTAAGAAAATCAAAGGGCCATAACTCATGTAAAAATGACGAAATCAAAAATATTTTTCTTCGCTAACATATTCACCTCGTACTTAATCAGCACGCCAAATATTAAAAACAATAAAATCATTTTTGAAGAAAGTAACCTTAAGAAATTGTTTTTCCGGCAGTAAGAACTATTGTTCTGTTTTTCCAGTAAGAGCTATTGTTCTGTTTTTCCGGAGTAAGAGCTATTGTTCTGCATCAATTGGAAGTAATTGTTTCCTTGAAATTACTTGATTCAGTTATTTTCAAAATTACATAATCCAGTAACACCCCTGACTGTCTGAAACTGGAAGGAATTTAAGTCGAATCTTATGACAAAACTTACCTTTTATGAGTTTCTCCAGTTCGTCTATCCAATTGTCTCGATTAAAATCTAAAGTGAAGGACGGAATACATTTTAGATCACGCAAGCTGTTTTTCTGTTCTTCAGTAACATTATACAACACCAACCGTACGCACATCCGGCCACTTCTCTTTGATTTCTCTAAGCCAAGTAGAATTTCTAATGTCACCCAATGTGATTCTAGTGCTTCACGTGTCAATAGAATTAATACAATGTGTGAATGTTCCATAGCATGCATAATGCCTTCAACTATCGGTTTCCCAACAACACATTGGCTTTCTTTATAGTCAGCATATGTCTTCAGACCTTTCGAACGCAAGTTTTCGTTGATCTGCATTGCTACGTCATTGTTAAGTGAACTATGTACAACAAACACGTCGTACAAACGTGCCACTCCTTTAGGGTGCTCCGACATGTTGTTTTTCAATTCGTATATCTAACTGTATTAACTGTATATGTTCTCAGTGCATCCAACAATTCGAATCTTTAACACATTCTTCTTCGTTTTCCGTTACAAACTCGACTTTCATTTGCAACAGCTGCAATAACAAAACAAAAAGACAACATGTTAGTAGTAAGTACTGAATATATATTTATATATATACTAATCAAAATTCCTAAGTACTCACCTAAGAAAAGTACTATATGTATATACAAATACAAATATCTTTATTCAACAATTAAACATACAACACGCATTTATAGCCTACACAATTACATGAAAATATGGAGATAGTGAGAAATGAACACTTGTCCATATTAAACAAATAAACATACACTTACATTATATCAGATTCACTGAGAAGCACATTATTTCAAAATCGCTGTAATGAAAACTGATATAGAATTTAATATCAGGAAAATTCCTTTATGTACTATTCCTTAGATTGAGAGCATAGAATATAAATTTCGCTAAAGTTACAACTGTACATTTTGACTTTGATGTCATAAGCGAATAAAACTAAGATATGTATGTCTTTAATTCTCTATAAATGGGACAAACAAGCAACAAGTAGTATTCGTTTTCAATAAAATTCATATTGCAAAAACGTTATTTTCTTTCATCCCTTTGAATATTTTCATATATTCCGCTTTCTATGGCGAGTTTATGGGAAGACAATCCAAATCTTCAAAGAGTTATTCTAAATGTTTTCTCCATATCAATATCTAAATAATGTTCCAAGTTAATATCGTGCTTAAAAGGACAGTAAGTAACAAGTCTGTTATCGGGTTTTTTAAATATTATTTCTTACCAATTTTAAGAAGTTTATATCTTTAAACGGACTTCATGTTATGTATTTTAAAATACATTATTCATATAAACATATAAACCATTCATAAACACATATACACCATTCATATATAAATATACACAATACATATATACATAATGTGTGTATATATTGTGTATATGTATATATGAATGGTGTGTTTATGTGTATATGTGTACATGAATGGTGTATACGTGTATATGAATGGTTTATATACATGGTGTATATGTGTATATTAATAATGTATATGTGTACATGAATGGTGTATATGTGTATATGAATGGTGTATATGTGTATACGTATGGTGCATATTTATATATGAATGGTGTATATGTGTATATGAGTGTTGTATATGTGTACATGAATGGTGTATATGTGTATATGAATGGTGTAAATGTGTACATAAATGGTGTAAATGTGTATATGAATAGTTTATATGTGTATATGAATGGTGTATATGAATAGTGTATATGCGTATATGAACGGTGTATATGAATGCTTTATATGAATGGTGTTTACGTGTATATGTTTGATTGATTGATTGAATTGGGGTTTTACGGCGTACCAACACAAGAAAGGTTATATGGCGCCAAACGGGGATGAACATGTCAGGGTGTAAATGTGTATATAAATGGGGAATATGTGTATATGAATATGTGTATATGAATGGTGTATGTGTATATGAATGGTGTATATGAATGGTGTATGTGTATATGAATGGTGTATATGTGTATATGAATGTGTATATGAATGGTGTATATGTGTATATGAATGGGGAATGTGTTATATGAATGGTGTTTATGTGTATATGAATGGGGGAATATGTGTATATGAATGGTGTATATGTGTACATGCATTGTGTTATGTGTATATGAATGGTGTATGTGTATATGAATGGTGTATATGTGTACATGCATTGTGTATATGTGTATATGCATATGTCTATCTGTACATGAATGGTGTATTTGTTTATATGAATGGTTAAGATGTGTATATGAATTGTGTATATGTGTATATGAAAGGTGCATATGAATGGTTTATATGTGTAGATCAAGAGTGTATATGTGTATATCAATGGTGTATATGAATTGTGTATATGAAAGCTGTATATGAATGGTGTATACGTCTATATGAATGATGTGTATGAATGGTGTATATATGTATATGAATGGTTTATATATATATATATGTGAATGATGTATATGTGTATATGAGTGGTGTATACGAGTACATGAATATGTTCAAATGAATGGTGTATATGATTAGATGAATGATGTATATGTGTATATGAATGTGTATATGTGTAGATGAATGGTTATTATGTGCATACGAATGGTGTATATGAATGAAATATATGTGTATGTGAATGGTGTATATGTGTACATGAATGGTTTATATGAATGTTGTATATGTGTATATGTATGATGTATATGTGTACATGAATGGTTTAAATGAATGGTGTATATGTGAATATGAATGGTGTATACGCGTACATGAATGGTTTATATGAATGGTGTATATGTATATACGAATGGTGCATATGTGAACATGTTATATATGTGTATATGAATGGTGTGTATATATATATATATATATATATATGAATGGTGTATATGAATGGTGTATATGTGTATACGAATGTATATATATGTACATGAAAGGTCAATATATATAATGTATATGTGGTCAATATATACAATGTATATGTGTATATGAGTGGTGTATATAT
>JAWPHD010015881.1:0-52851 GCA_037043455.1 Cyrtodaria siliqua
GCCAGGGCGTATAAAAAAACTTTGCTCTAAACGAGAAAGTATTGGACTAAATAAACAAAATGTCAAAAGAAAAAGCAGAAAATATATACTAAGGGTGATTAAACAATATTCAGAACCTTTAAACGCTGGAGTAGTGGAACTACCTAATCAAAATTAAAGTCAGAAAACAAAGGTATCTGAGAATGTACCAACACTTTATGTATATAAATATCGGGCTCAGCGATCTCCAAAGATCGGAATGAATAACAGTTCTGAAGTTGCATTTCAATTTACTGAAAGATGTTAACTAACGGTAATGTAATCATAAATTCAAACTTAATTATTGTGAGTTATTTATGAGCGAAATAAGTTTTGACCACTTTGAAGGTTGTTCTAAAAAGGATATGGATACCGCCAATTAGAGAACTATGACGTCATAGTCTAAATTAATACATATATACATTATATAATCAGTCAAGGAGTTTGCATTCATTTGCAGTGATTTTCTTTTTAGAATTTAAAGCAAAGAAAATCACTGCAAAGAATGCAAATTCCTTGACTGATTATATAATGTATTATTGCACTTGTTCAGGGTGGCGGAACCTCGCGACTTCCTGATCGGATTCACAGCAAAAAAGTGTGAACAAAACGCACGATTCAGGTACGTGTTCACTTCATATCTTTCTTTTAATGTGTATCGATTTGTATTTAACTAAAGTTCACATACCTCTCCAAAGTGAGCTCTTTCCTCCGCCGCAAATGGTAGTTTGATTTATCTAATACTTTCCGAGATTAGGTGAATGAACCAAATTGCCTTTTGCAGAGGAGGAAAGAGCTCACATTGTGAGGGTATGTGTGCGTGGTTTCGCCAGCCTTTGTTCATACAATTGCAATGATTTGAAATCAGTAAATTATCATATTTATAAATATTTCATTTATGGTAATTTAGAACTATGAAAAATGGCGATTTCCGTAGCCGTTTCAGACGAACCTTCAAATTGTCATATATATACCTTTGTTCGTCCGATTTCGATAATTTTTTGGCCAAGTTTTTCAGAACTGTCAGTAATAAAATTGTTTGAACATAGTCGTATGTCTACATTGCCCCAAACTGAACCGGACACAAAAATGAAATGACTTTAATATGTGTGACTTTGAGCATGCTACCTCGATTTATGGCGCTACACACAGTCTATTGATGACATGTACACATATAAATATTCAGTTGAGAAGGTGACTAAATTTTTTCTGTCTTATTTTAGAACTAGTGGTGCATACCTTTAAATCTATGGTTAAGTCTCGTTTATATTCGGAAATTGGTTTCAGGGAAGGTATTTGTTTAAATGTTATTATAAAATTGGCGTTGCCTTAGAAGATGTTTTGAAACCTAATAACTTGATATATACGCATGCAGTTGAATTAGAATGGACTGACAAGTGCATAAGTTTGAACTTGTTATGTAAGGTGGTCATCTTTGATTATTGTCCGCAAAAATCACAATCTAAAATGGCACCACGTTTAACCAAAAGTATTATGGGAAAAAATACTGTAGCAGCCATATTGAATATTAGAAAAACACAACTCAATAAAAGCGAGTCTGCTACATTTTTCTCTTTTATGTGTTCGTTGCTCCCAAGGGATTCCCTTTTCATTGTTTATTGATAGGAGTCAACGCAAGGTAAAGCGTTTGAGTGTTTTTATACAACATATATAAAAAAAAATATGCTATCGGGTATCATACGTACCTTGTACGCTATCTGTAGGTAGAAAATCTGGTGTGTCAATGAGTAACTGCTGTATCCCGGCTTGGTCATCATTCTCCAGCAACCGGATGAGATGTAACACTTTGCCTTCGTGTTTGGACTAAAACACATTCATAAATAGTTAATATGAGGATCAGCATATTCAATGATACCTGTATACAGATATCGTTTCATGATTTGGTTATGTAAACATACGTAGTGTCGTATTAACATACGTAGTGTCGTATGACAAACAGTGTTTCTACTTGTTTCCATTTGTTTGTACACAACTGCAATTTTTTTAAAGTGTCAACCCAGTATATACTTTAGTTAGATTCATGAAATGTAGCATATTCAAAAGTGAAAGACTTAACTAGAAGTAAATATGATGAACTAAAGTATCTAAGTGATATTATATTAGGGTGTGGATAGAGCTGTACAATGATTTCTCGACACAGAAAGATGCCTTAATGGGTCCGTAACTGCTGTACTAGTAAAATGTAGTAAGTTCGATAAGTGGTTTTAGAGGAGGTAAAATGTTGTCAAATGTTTGTCTACTTTCTTAATGAAACATTTCTTCAATACTGGGGATGGGATGAAAATAGATCCAAACGATGTACTTTTTGGCAAAGTTTCATTTATATAACGAAGGTTGTATACTGTTTTAGAGGATAAGATGCATTTCAGATTCCTCAGTATATAATAGGACAAACTTCATTTCCGTGGTGGTCATCTTGAACAGTTGTTGACGATAGTGAAAACACAACATTAGCGAATGGCAGAGGCAAATGGCAGTTTATTAATATTAAAGAAATCTATTTAGTAGTTGTCGTTTAAATATATATTTCTAACGGGCGTCAAAGAAAAGATAAATCTGAATGGGTACCACCCAGTTAACATTGTGGCCATGTTTCATTAAAATCCGTTTGAGAATTGGAAGGTTGTGTTGTAAAATTATTTAGAAGAGGACGATCAGACGATGATAACAGACGAAATGCAAGTGTATAACCTCGCCTGTCCTTTGACGTTATAAAAGGTCCCGGAATGTATTCCAAATGGATTAAATTATAAAAAAAATACAATAAAATATTGACACAAACTCCATTGGCTATATTTGCGTATAACAGTTGTATAAATAGAAATACGAAACTTGCCTAAAATTGATTTTTTTCTTTGAGAGAAAGCAAAACACGCTGTGCGAATTATTTTGGACATCATTGCGTTGTTATAAATGACTTCATGTTGAAACTAATCCTAATGATACATGATACACAAGTTTAAAATTAGCATGATCACAGCCATGAGCATTATTGATTATTTGTATTAGTTTAGTTTGAATTATCGCCGACAGTTATTTGTCTCTTGTACGCAGGCAACATGATATATATGTTTCTTTTTCATTTATTTTCAATCAAAAAGCACATTAAATATGCTTCTGTTTTATGGTCACGTAAGATCTGTCAGAAGAAAATCTAAATAAATATGCGGAAAAAATGTTTTTGTTAATAGACGATGACTGCGGTCTGAAATATAGAATTAGATTATATAAATATAAAACATATCAATATAACAATCTAACATGGTTTATTAAAATACTCAGTGCTGAAAGGTAATGTGAGGTGCAATACCTCTCACTCCTCCTAGTACCGGCCTAAGCGATATTCTACTTTAAAGGGACACATGGCAATCTTGATTTTTTAACAACTCAAGGCGTCCCGTTAGTTTTTCTACATAACTTGCGTTTGTTCAATCATTAATAGTAATTATAAGAATAGTATAACACAAATTGTTTTTGCATATTATTAACTCTTAATAATATTGCACCTTTAATATATTTAAATTTTTGGAAGAATAAGACAAAAATAAGAAAATTCAAAATTTTATTTAATTATATGCAAGCAGGTTTAAAGTCAAAATGATACTGGATAAATAAGTTGAGACGCTAATTTCAATGTTTGATAAACACTTCAAGATTGCCATGTGTCCCTTTAAAGCCAACAAGATTGGGCTTGATGATCCCAAAGGAACAGTAAGTAATAACGCTACTCATTTGAAGTCGGGATGACTTTTTACGGCCGCCACACAGCACTAAACAAACGCCAGTGTGAAAGGGGATCCCTTGGAAGCAACAAACACAAACAAGAGATAAAAGTAGCAGACTCGGTTTTAATGAGTCTGTTCATGAGATGTAATGTGATGTTCAACACCTCTCATGCCTCCTAGCACCGGAGTAAGCGATATTCTAGTTTAATGCCAACAAGATTGTGATTGATGATCCCAAAGGACCAGTAAGTAATAATACTACTGATTTGTAGTCGGCGACTTTTTACGGCCGCCAAACAGCACTAAACAAACGCTAACTGTGAATGTCAATAAATACTTAAAAGGAAGCAACAAACATAAACAAGAGTTCATTTTAAACGCCAGAAAACATGTTAACTGCTGAGAAGTCATTTTAAACGTCAGATGCAAGACAACAATGCAATGGAATGCGTTATTTTTTAGCGGCGCTACGTTCCAACAACACGTTTAAATAGGGTGAAGCGGTATATTCTTCTCGTTTGATGTTGAGAGATATGCATAAACTGTAAGGTTTGAGAATTTGTTTGTATTTTGTGCAATCTGTTTACAAAAGGTGTATCAAGATACATAAAAGTATAAAAGTAATATATTTCCAGCTGGTTTCAAGTGTGCGAGATCAAAACCTGGTGTTTGTGACTTGAAACACATCAAAACCTCGGGTCTGCGGCCTTTGGTATCGATGAACTTTAAGTTTCTTCAACCAGGTATTGATCTGGGCAATATAAACTCGCGGGATTTTTTATCTTCACTTAAATTCAATAATGACTGATGAAATGCTATATATATTGCGCTTTTTTCCATATTTATTAGGTATAGAGAGTAAACCCTTATAATTTCAGCTATTCAAAAATAATTTCTGAAATTATTTCTGAAATGTACATCTTGAATTGTATTGTATTTCTACATTCTACATTAATCATTTTATATTTGATTTAAACGCAATTACAACGGAAAAGGGTTTGAAATATTTGTACGGCGAATTCCCAAAACGTCAAAACGCAAAATCTGACGATAACATAGTCTAGACTACGTGTTAAATACTGGATATTACTTGGTTCAGCGATGGTACTGTTTGTGTTTTAATATTTTGAACTTTAAAAACAAAGATCGTCGAGTCTCTACTAAATATTGCAAAACAGGTTGAGTTTCCGGTCATGCAGATACTATCGTGCAGTCTTCTAATATCCGCATAATTTTAGCTACTGAATTAAGAATTCTGATATTGATTGTTTCAGTAATAATTATCAAATGAAGTTATGGGATTTATTTATGACACACTTCAATGAAAAAAATCCCAAAACATTAAATGTAATGATGTTTAAATAAAATGAAAATATGTTTTGACACATCTTATTAAACTGATACAGCAACCTCGGAGGGAGATTAGATAAAGGATGATTTTTCCTACATGACATGCCTTCGCCACGAAGCGAACCCACGCGTGGAAGGCTGTAACGCTTAATGTATTATCCACTGCTCCTAACAAGTAAGTATAAAAAGTAATACTGTGCCGTGTCTCCTAACATAGAACTGTCTAGTGAAGCTTGTAGGTGTACTGCAATAAATACTGATAAGGGTGATATTTTGGAAGCAACAAACACAACCAAGTGAATAAAGTAGCAGACTCGGTTTTATTGACTCTGTGCATGGGAGGTTATATAAAAAAAACACCTATCACACCCATTAGCACCGGCTTAAGCGGTATTCTATTTCAAAGCCACATATATTGGGCTCGTTGGTCCCGATAGAACAGTAAAAATAAAACTACTAATCCGTAACACGGGATTTGAACGAATACTGTTCCAAAATAAGTCGTAATTCCTTTTAATTACTATTTAGTTTTGGAATTGTATAATTTAATTACTTATCTGATCGCAAATGTATGTGAGCATTAATTTAGATACGAAATAAATCAGATATGTTGGGTGGGACAGAGTATTCTGCGTATTCGTTCTGTATTGAGTACTTGCTTTGTGTCTTTCAGGGCTTTTGTTTTTATATTCATATATACATGATCATTTATATGCTATACTTCTATTGTTTATTAATGCTGCCTTGTTTGTTAGAGAAAATAACCTCGCGGAGATATGTTTCTACACACTGTCCCGATTTCTTGGGATGACAATATGGTTAGAAACAGAACCTTGTTTAAGCCCCCCAGCGGCTGTTTTGCCACTGACCGTTCCAATGCGATCGCCCTATTGTCGACCTTTTTATGTTTGTGATGTCATAGCTTGCCTTTTATCATCTTTAAAACTTGTGTTTGTTACTGTTGGTGTTTGTTACTGTTGGTGTTTGTTACTGTTGGTGTTTTTGGTTGACTGCGACCCTTGGATGCCGCATTTCCTATCTGACTTCCATATACACTTGTATTGGCATTATACCAAGTACAGTTGTGTAACTAAGTGATTCATAGGACAAAATACAATAACTGAATCACATACTGCAAGAATATAATAATTTAATAATTATTGCATTGCTACATTTGTCTGAATTTTAACTTCCACAGAACGCTGTCGATGATATTACAATAACACAGTCATCATAACTGCTTTCAGTTGATGGTGTAAGTATCTATTTCAATCACAAATTTGCTTTTCAAAAATTGTAGCCATTTGCAAGTACTTAAAGGAAAGTTTATTGAATCATTAGAAAAAATCGGTCAGTTGACCGTTATCAGTTCGTTGTCACAGTATAATGTCTTAATTGACTACATCATAAAAGAAAAACTAAATGCCATCTAATTTAATTAACACCCGAAGGGTTATGAATCCATATCCCCGTGCATACCTTTTTCACAGAAGGGTAGGTTCATTGTAAATAATAAAAAAAATAAAAACCTATCTGATGTAACGAATTTTTTCTCATAAGGTTTTACAGATAATAAGACCTAAAGTTGAAATGGCTGTTTGGCTCATTTTCATTCTGGTGGAGGTTCTACAAATACCAGTTGTTATTTGTGTTTTTTTTAAATATCCTAAATTAGGAAATAAGATGTTCTGGATGTCAAACAGATATAGATATAAACATCAAACAGGAAATGTAGCATTCAAGAAAACACGTATCCTTACACACATCTATTACAATGATAAATAAGAGACATAATTCAATATATGTGAAATCACAAACATAAAAGGCTTGACAATAGGTCTACCGCCTTGGAACGGTCAGTGACAAAATTACCGCTTGGGGTTTCAACCAGGTTCTAGGGTGCAACAAATCTAACGTTTACCCAATTGTCATCCCAAAAGAACAGGACAGTGTAAATAAAAAATCCTTGCCAGGCTATATCTTCTAACAAACTAGCCAGCATTAAAAGGCAATATATTGTATAAGTATAACACAAATATGACCATTTATATATGAATATAAAAAAGCCTTGAAAGCCACAAAGACAGTATTCAATGACTTGGCAGAAGCCAGTGTAAGAAGAGAACAAACCAGTCAGGACACAACAAGACAATATTGGAGACAAACAGCAAATGCTATCGCCCTTTCAGGTTTTCGGTAGACGTCATCATAGGATCCACCGATCTATCCGGTCATCACACAATCAAAGAGGAAAGCAAAGTGGTGAATGGGTCAATCGCTAGACATGCAGCGCTTTGCTAAATGATAGGGTCGTAACCTCTTTTGATAAACTTTTTAACAAGTTTAAGAAAGGATGTATGATAGTGACCATAACCAAGGATCTTACTAAGTTTGTAGATCACGTCACCATAGAAGTCAGAAGCTATTAACATTCGACAAAAATGCACAACATTTAATAATGTAGTTTTTGGAAAACAGACATAACATGGAATCACTGGATTGTAAACGTCTCCCCGCACCATGCTAGTGTTATTACTTACTGATCCTCTGCGCATTGAGCCCAATGATTATAAAAAATATCACTTTAAAGTAGAATACCGTTTAATCCGTTTTATGGACGTGAGAGGTGTTGCATCTTATATTACCTCTCATGAACAGACGCTTAAACTGATTCAAATCCAGCGAATAGCTTCTCTTGTTTGCGTTTGTTGCTCCCGAAGGATCTCTTTTCCTGTAAGTATTTAACATTCAATCTAGCGTTCGTTTAGTGCTGTGTGGTGGCCGTTAAAAGTATCCATGCGCTACGAATCAGTAGTGTTATTACTAACTGATCCTTTGAGATCAGCACACCCAATCACTCTGGCTTTAAAGTAGAAAACCGCTTAAGATATGATATGATATGGGATGACATAACCCATTTTTACTGAAAAAAATGCAATAACCTGTTTAAAATTACCAATTAAATGTTTTAATTTTACAATATGCACACTTTGTTAAGCCGAAATTAAGGCTTTATTTCATACCCCAGCCAACCCCGTTTTCGCTTCTTGGAGAAGGGGTTGGATGGGGTATGACAGTTAATACTCGGACCACGTAATGTGTTATAATTAACAGTTTAAGAATCGTTCGCATTGCTTTTAAAGACTTATTTCCAAGACACATTTTAAATTGGACTAGATCAACAAATATAGACTGGTAAATGTGCCGTAAGTACTTATTTTTTGATAATATTCTGTTTTTCATGAGTACCATATGCAAGACTGCCAAATATGTTATCCTCTATAAATAAAGAATCTATCACTGTTATTATAATAATTACTGCTCATTTATTTGGTGACACTGAAATGTATTGGTTGTGTGAAATGTGAAGTATTAATACATAATTGAAAAAGAAATAGCTAAATAAAAACTAAATGAATGACAAATTCCCAAAGCATGTTGTTGCTTTAAGAAACGCCCAAATCTTTGATTTCCATTTTAGTAGATTATTAACAGGTTTCAGAGGCAACATCTTCCGAAATCACTTTTTTCTGAACACATTTTATATGATTTGTTCTGGTGTTTAACGTCATTTTCCAGCACATTTTAGGCCCTGTATGACGCTCTGTGTTTTGTGTAGTTGTTCTCTTGTTGCCAACAAGAACTAATCAGAAAATGCCAAGGCTATGAAGTATTTATCGAAGCACATTACATTCAGAAATTAACAAGTATATTGAAGTTCATTGTTAAACTCATGGGACTATTTGATAACGTCCCTGTTAAACTAATATCATACATGATTAATAATTAATGTTATTAAGTCGTGTTTGCCCTTTACATTACATTATATATGCACAGCAACATACAAATGATACCACGAATGAACCGCAAATGCGCTTGTTCAAACACATACTTGATAAAGCAAACAATAACGAATGAATTAATAAGTATTTATCCCGAACTAAGACATATATATTCCGGTCAGCTTTAGCACAGCGTGACATTACGAAGCCGATGGTCATTTTTAAAACGGACAGCCATATTGATGTACCCACTGGCAGCCCGACTTGTGAGAAAGTGTTTGTTCTTACTGACGGCGGGACGTATACAATACTGGTTTGTTCAATGTTTCTTTGAAAATTAGTATATTTGTATTGTATTGTGTGCCCATCATTCGCTTCTCTTTTAATACTGACAAGGGAGTCCCTTGGAATCAACGAACACAAACAAGAGAGGTTATTTTTTAAAAAGTAAAACATTATTTTTCCATGATTCAACAAACCTCTACAGTCTGTACAAAGAACGACTGCTTGTATTGGGAAAATACTAAATTATGACATTTCGGTTGTTTCTTTGAAAATCATTGTAACTATGTTTGCCGTAAGTGGATTCTCGTTTCTGATTGATAAAGGAGAGAATTTTAGAATAATGAAAACTTACCCGGTTCCAAGTAACTCTGTGATACAGTTGTCCGACTCTTGTTCGTGCATGGCTTCCCCTTTCTTCGGCGACCATGCATTCATCAGATCCTCTTCCGAGAATGATTTACTTGCAAAGTCCAATGCCCAAAAGTCCTTCTGGATTAGAGGACCTATTTCTGGGGAAAGCAATGTAATTTTATTTAAAGACAAGTATGCATAAAGTCAACAAAACTACCATACGGCGTATTTTAAATGAAAGTTTCTATCCGATAAGTTACAGTAGAAATATCTTCATTCGTGTAAGCAACAGGAATTCGAAATTATATGTTGTGAATGAATAAAATGATGAAAAAACGTATTTTAAACTCTCAGAGAGAACGTTTTTTTAAAGATACCATTAATACTCTCTCCACTCACATTCTGACCTTTAATGTGTATACACAAGTGATTATTTTTCAGTACTACCCATTCAGTCATATATGTCTAACCCTATGAAGCCTTTATGCGTTTATTGTGAGCCCATTTTTACTGGAAGGTAACATTACCAGTCTTTTTTTTTTTTTTTTTAATTTTACGGTAATGAACAAACCATCGAATCATTCATTAAAATATATTTTCTTTTTTATTATTAAATTGTGTTTATTATAACTTACACCACATTAATTCGATATTATATGTTGTGTAGGAATAAATACGAATACCCCACCCATCGTTTTATTATACTCTATTTAATAATAGCTAGGACGAAATCGGACGTAAAATGCTGAAATTAACTCTGGGGCGTATCCTAGGATAGCACGTATTACTGTGCAGAATCAATTTATTTGCAAATAAGGGATCCGTTTTAGGCTCATTCATTATTTTTAGGTCATTTAGAATAGAAAATATTAATATTTGTCCATTATAGTCGGACACCTAGACACCCATGAAAACCCTGATGTACAACCTTTAAAAGGAATAGCAAAACAGAAAGCTGTCAGATATATACTTCTGTAATAAGGTGGGTCAGTGGCTTCTACGAAAGGGATGGCTCTGTCGCTTATCTCTTCTGCAAGCTTCTGGAGATCTCTGATTGTCTGTAACGTAGCACCATCTAGCGGCCATGCTTCCGAGTCGTAATCAATGTGGTTAAGTAGAACTTTTAATACCCCTGAAGTAAAAACAAACACATAAATTGTAACTAAAATTATCATAACGACGACGTGCTTAATGTTTTTTATGATATGTTATTGGTTGATGTCATTTACATAAATATGTGTGATATAAAAATTACAATAATAAATAACATTTACAAATGGATTGGGACCACGAGTTATCACAACATCAGTTACGGTCCTTTCCAAATAGGCAGAGTTCAACAAAATGGTTATATCAATATCTAGTTAAACAAAGCAAAGAAATAATGATTTAATAATAGTAATCGAAAGGAAAAGAAAAAAGTACAAAAAGAACTACAACATCACACACATACCAAACAAAATATCATACATCAATAACCACTCCACACATGATAAGCCTCCCGTGTCCCATGCCTTACCGCCATACCGCTGAGCCCACCCATCTTCCCGTAAAAGCCCACAAAATATGTATCACAAAATACGACAGTAGAGGAAAGAAATCAATTCTATTCATTTTGAAAACGTTTCGTCTGTTTTATGAATTGTTGAACCTCAAAGAAAATGGTTTGATTTTTTCATCGTTTTCATCGTTTAAGTTTTCAATGCCGTAAAACAGTTTTGGGGTACTTATCGGATGATAAATACGCGTATTTGTAAATAATTGAATTCGCTGATTTGTAAAAAAGTTCACACCTGAAAACAAAATGTTCGGCATCTTCATAATCATTTCCACAGACACAACGAGGTGTATCCCGTAAATGATTGTTATGTCAATCAATTGGAATACCGTGGAATGACGTGCTTAATACGCATCAGCAAGATCTAAGCACTTTGCGTTGATAACATTATAGATTACAGTATAGCTATGCTCAGCATTTTTCATTTTGAAAACGTGTTTGACATGCTAGATCTACCTAAATTTGCCCTTTTTTTTTTCTTTTTTTTTTTGCTTCACATTTAAGGAAGTCTCTTGCATCACTTTATCACATTTAACACACCTATTATTAATGCTCCACTTTCTCTACACACCGATTGTAACGCATCACTTTTCACACACCGCACACCGATTATTAACGCATCAGTTTTAACACACGTGCAATTATCATTGTTTCACGTTTTCACGCACCGATTGTTAACGCATCACTTTTCACACACCAATTGTTAACGCATCACTTTCACACACCGATTGTTAACGCATCACTTTTCCTATACCAAAATGAATTAGAACAGTTAAGATTTTTAGAAATTATTTTAAAATCGGCATTGCATATATTGCAGATAATGAAAAAAACGTGTAAAGTTGGATTATAGGTTATGAAGACTATGATGTATTTCAAATGTTTTTAGCCCCATCGGAAATCCACGGGAGTAAGGTTAATTATATATCAGATTCTTTATTCTGTAACTTATGTGTGTTGGGTAGTTTATTATCTATTCACTCGTTAACCAGTCAGATTGATTATTTCTTGTAACACAGTCTGACGTATATCAATTTCCGATACTTCCGGTGACCAAGGGAAAATGTACACAATTTCTCTCGTCAAATCTCTTTTTCATCTGCCTTATCCCAACACAAAATATTTAAAAAAACAAAAACATGAAGCACTGCATGTATCTGTAATTAAGCAGGTAATTATTTCGGCCTAATCTAATAGCTGCAATTTTTCTATCAGAAGTATCTATGTTCACTTTCGAGGTCAAGGTCATTTGAATTGTTGGTTCATAGATATTTGGGTATACATGTTATTTCAAGTTCACTACTAATGTAACAAGACTGCTGATCTCCTGCCTTTCCGCGATTAAATATGTTAGAAAATATTGCTGAAAGGTTATTGAAAATTTAGGAATAAACCTGTTTTGGTCGATCAAAGGCGCCGGAGAAGTCCTTGATAAACTACGGTGTAAGCATGGCCATGATTCTACGCTTATCACCTATGACCTTTCCACACTAAACACAACTCATCCACATAACCTGATCAAAGATAAATTGATTCAAATAATACAGAAAGCATTTGCTAGAGAAGGAACTACTTTGTTTACTAGTAATACTGTCAGGGCTTTCTTTACAAACACTCCTAGTGATAATATAACATGTAGACTTGCGCTGATTTTTGTAGATACGATAAAACCTTTTACCACCAGGTTGTTGGTGTTCCTGTAGGTACTAACTGTGCGCCACTTGACGCAGATTTGTTTTTATATTATTATGATTTTATGTTTAGTTTGTCACCTGCTAGCCAGGGAGACATTATTGTTTCGTTTAATAGTACAGTACATGTCGGTATCTTGGTGGCGTACTCAATATTCATAATCCGGTCTTTGCTCATAATATTTATTCACCAGAGCTGATCTTTATATTTCGATATCAAATGATTATATGCATACTGAAATCTATAAAAAGAGGGATGACTTTATCTCTGATATTGTTAACTATCCACATTTAGATGGAGACGTACTTCATGCTACATTATATGGGGTTTATATCTCCAGCTTATTCGTTTTGCTGGGGCTCGTAATTATGTTAAGGACGTCAATGATCTAAATCCGGTTGTTACAAGTAAACTTTCGTTATCACAAACTACGTAAATCGTTCTCAAGGTTATATCGTCGTCACTGAAAACTACCGGAGAAGTACAACACCACCCTAAAAGTATTTGGCATTGGATTATAAAACATCTACTTTCTGCCACGATAAAGTGTTTACTTTTATTTTGAGATAGTGTAGAATAGCAAAAGCTTATTTTATTCCACGATACGTATCTTGATGGGGTAACATCATTATTTTATATGTAATTTTGTTTAGTGTTTTCCCTACTGTTTAAACCAATAAGGTGGCTCAGAATTCAAAATACTGGCTACACGTATTCATGAAGAATTTAATACCAGATCACTTTGCATGTTACAGCGTGATCTATATAGAGAATATCGACAAACCTATGGTAAACACTAAGTCGGGCAGAGTCTATGAAGAGATATATACTTCATTCTAAACGACGTGTACCGTTCAGAAACACCGAACCCAAGAAAGGTTATTGTGATCTAGGATGGTAGTTGTTGATTTCTGCTTGCCAATGACGGCCACTTTAGATTGTCAAAACTTATGTCGACCTAGCCTAGGTCACCCGGCCTGCATTTGATTTCTACGCTACCAATCAGTGATCAATAAAATAAAACACATCCACATTCTGGTAGGGGTAAACTCGGTAATTATCGTTGATGCTCAACTAACTTGAGCCCTTTATAAAACTGATGTGTATTGATGATTACATTAAAGGCTTTATCTTTTGTGTACAGCTAAGTATCTCCAGTAGGTGATTTAATTTAAATTATTGTCCAATATTTTGATTTTTCAACTAGAGGTTGAGGATAAAGTCTAAGAAAACCCCTTTATTTGCCTACTGAATATCTCAGTATCTCGGAATGACATATTGTGAAAGTTATGCATTGTCCGTACTGTTATATAAATTAATGAGAACTGTACACATTATTGTCGAGGTTCAGAATATCTGATACCAACGTGCGACTGACATATATTGTTTGCTGATAAAAGAAGTCAATTCAGAAACCTACGGGAGTAAAGTTAATCATATAACGAATTCTTCTTTCAACACATTTCGATCTATCACTATTAAATCATCATCAATCATATAGAAACATATTCTAGATGCGCTAGATTTCTAAAATAGAACCGTTAAACTCGTAGAGGCATGCACAATAAATATCTAACTAGCATTCCTATTAGATTTACTAATACACTGAAGCAAAAATAGAAACGTCCCTCTTTTAAGCTGTGATTTTCATAGGGTTGACTTTGTTACACTTTGTACACCAATCTAGGAGAGTACCGACCCCCTTTTCGTACGCCGGATTCCGACCCATATTAGCCAGTATTCCGTACGCCAGGCTGTGGTACGCCGTACGCCGACATCGCAGTTTTTCATACGCGTTCGCCGTATTTTTCTCCAAAAATATTTTTTTCCATCCAAAAAATTAAAAAAATGCTAATTTATGTCTCAGATTGCTGGAAATTCCATTTCAGAGCACCTAGGTTTCAAAATTTTCCGGGGGTAAATAGAATCCAACATTCGTTCTCATTCATTATTGAATTTATCAAACGAATTTTTGCTAACGAGTTTAATAAATGCTTACGAACACCTACGAATGTCTGGCGATCACCTTGTGATCATTGCGAATTGGTGGCGAATTGCATTCGTAAGCCCATTCGCCACCATATTCGCCACTGTGTGAGAGCAGCATTAATGATATGTCGACTGTGTCCGTGTATCGAATGTTCTCATTGTAAAATAAGTGAACTGAATCAAGTCCGTGTGTTTCTTTTGTCTGTTGGAAAATGACGAAAGCATAATGAAAGCGTGGGTTGGCACTTTATTCATAGCGCAAAAATAGAGAAAAGGAAACCGTGTGATATCTGCCTGTGATTGATAAAGCCCTATCGAAGTTTTGGAATTTATTTATTAGAGTATGGTTAAATGAAAAGCTTTTAAACTGTTGTGTATGCGTCTTAGTTATTAGCCATCACTTAAAACCTTCGTTTCTTTAATTGATCAATATAGCTAGTGTATATATGGAACGTTTTCTCGGATGATATAGTAAAATCAAATCAGTATGAGAGTATGTATTTAAAATAGATGTAAAACAATTAACATTCAAATTAAAAAGAAGAAAAAGATAGATAGTTTAGCGGATGGGTTTCATTGCTTAACCAGATGGGAGACATGTTCTACACTATGCTTTGTTTTTATTACGTGACATATTTCATGTGACGTACTATATGAAATGTACATGAAACCCAGTGTATATGGCACCAATCCCGAATGAGTATACAAAAGTATGCGGCGTTTGTAAATGCGCATACAATAAAAAGGTTATGAGATTTATATTGGGATTAACTGCACACGCATTTACAAATTCCGCTTACTTTCAATTTAACTGGAAACGTCAATATTGACAATATCCGACGCGTTGTCAAGTCATATTGGGTGTGTAATGGTCATATTGGGTGTGTAATGGTCATATTGGGTGTGTAATGTACTTGTAAAACTACTTGTGCATAGTCGTTCGGGATTGGTGCAATGTATGAATGAATGAATGGTGTTTTACGGCACGTCGACACATAAATAGGTCATATTGTGCCCAAAAACTGACGAAAGATGAAGACATTAAGTAGTAATTAAAAATCAATGTAAATATATAAAGATAACACTATTAAACAATAAGGGATGATATGGTAGTAATATAAACTATATATGTAAATCAAGAAAAGCCCGTCAACGGGTATATAAACAAGTAAATATATATAAGAACACATTATAATGATTTATATAGCCTGATTTCGTTTAGGAAATCTGAAACAAGACTAAAATCAATAGTATCAAATAACTCTTTGATAGTATTAAGATTGTAGTACCTTCGACGCATAGGATCAAAGTCTATACATTCCAACAAGATGTGTTTGACCGTTAACGGTGTAAAGCAGAGTATACAGTCTGGGAATTGCTCACCTTGTAATAAATATGAATGAGTATAACGTGTATGCCCTATCCTGCACAGGGCTAGGACAACTTCTTCTCGACGAATGGGTCTACTAGAAGAAAGCCATTCCCCAAGTAACGGTTTAATTGAATGGAGTTATTGTTAACTGACAAATCCCAAGCGACTTGCCAAGAGTTACGAATAAATGTGTTAATACAACTTTTAAAATCAGTATAAGGTAATTTAGCATTAGATATATGTAAACTTAATGCTGCAGCACTACCAGCTCTATCATTACCACGTATTCCTACATGGCTTGGAAGCCAGCAGAAAATAATAACATATCAACTATAAGAGAATTGTACTTTTCTAAAAGCTGAAGCACAACTGGGTTATCATGTTTCATATTACCCAGTGCTTGAAGAGATGAAAGGGAATCAGAAAAGATTACAAAATGGTCATCATCAGATTCCTGAATATAATTTAAGG
The DNA here is from genome assembly GCA_037043455.1 of Cyrtodaria siliqua. Taxonomy (NCBI): domain Eukaryota; kingdom Metazoa; phylum Mollusca; class Bivalvia; order Adapedonta; family Hiatellidae; genus Cyrtodaria; species Cyrtodaria siliqua. The sequence continues at coordinate 16,615 of JAWPHD010015881.1, forward strand.
CAAGTTCGATTGCACCAATCGAACTTGCCTTAAATTATATGTAATTAAATTAATGTACCGTTTCATGTACAGTTCATACATTACGCCGCACGAAATATGTCACGTGATAAAAACGCCCACGATGTCACGAGCATATGTTTGTTTCAAATAAATGTCTTTTGAAGGAAAATAAATGTGTTTGATGGAAATAAGTATTAGTTAGAGGCTATGATTGAAATTTTAACAATTAAGAAACCCTAAGGGAAGGAGCGCAGTGACTGACCGGGGTGTCTTAATTGTTAAAATTTCAGTTAGAGACTAAGAAGTGAAATTTTAACAATTAAGACACCCCGGTTAGTGTTTGCCCTACTTTTCCCCCGCGCTTCTACGAAACCATGCCTCTTAACACGTTCGCGCTTCTACTAAATCCGCCTCCTTGTGTCCAAACATAGTAAGCGATTACTTAGATTAAATGGTTAAAATTCGTGATCGTTAGAAATTTACATGAATAAGTTTGCCATTTTTTTTAATTCCTCACCGTCTGATTGGAGGAAAAAGTAGGACAAACACTAAATATTAAAACCTTCCGCTGTCTAAATCGCGCAATATTAATACGCGAAAGAACTCATGCATTATGCATATATCCCAATTATGAATACAAATCGTATAACCTAAAAATATCACTCGTTAGATAGATATTGCTACTCGGAAGAACTCGTTTCATAGTATGATGTTATTAATTATTTTTATATTGGCCCAGTTATTGGTCCAATGGCTGTCATAATGGCCAAAGACCGAAGGCCGCGGGCCAATATCACAGTCCGAGGACCAATAACTCGGACACTATGAAAACACTTAAGTAATGGCAATTTTATTAATTAACTTCCATTACAGTAGAATTTTATTTTAATAACATTATTTTGACATGATTTGCGTTTATTTATAGAAGCGTTAATTAAATTATAAGTTGATAAGCGAGCGTTAATGACGTCACTTAACGTGAATGACGTTACTTAAGCTCGTATTGGCGAGTTTCTTCATATTGGCCCTGTTGTTTTTTTTATATTGGCCGACTTCCGGTTCATATTGGGCGAGTTTGCGTCGTACTATGAGTAGAGTTTCTAGTAAAACAAGGCTTATATAGTTCCGTTAATTAATAAATGCCAATACAAATCTAATAACCTATAAGAGGTATTGACTTGTCCTGGAAAATATACGTCATGTCATTATGGGCACGCGTGTCCTGTCAAATAAAATATGTTCCAATAATAAAAAAAATGTAAGGCCGATAATTCAAGGCAGTCAATACTGCAATAATGCAACATTACGTGATCCCACCTTAATTCCATTAAGCGTTGGGAAAGTTTGTATTAGCACTATTTTATAACGGATATTTCGACAATAAAACATGTTTAAAAAAATGTTTAATGAAAAAATGCGATAACCGGTTTAAAATTATCTATTACATGTTTTAATTTTACAATATGAAAACTTTTTAAGCCGAAATTAAGGTTTTAGTTCATACCCACAGCCAACCCCGTTTTCGCTTCTTGGAGAAGGGGTTGGATGGGATATGAAAGTTAATACTCCGACCACGTAATGATATATATCACCATTAAAACCTTTTTCTATTTTCAATGCCCTTTGGGTGGTAAAAGCGTAATATTTTATAGTTCAATAATAAATAAAAACGCGATAGCAATCGTCCAGTTTTCCTTCCATCACACCCAGTATTTAATGGAATCGTTGATATGAAATCAGTAGGATGAGGAAATGACGCTATTCCGTACAATGGGATGAGGTGATTCCTGAACTGATAAAGGATACAAATAGTAATACATATTAATACAATCAGTCGGGTGTTATACATTCCATAAACGCTCATTATAAACTGAATAAATCACGTTGTCTAGAGCACTAGAGATTAATATAATATTTAATGTATAAAACGAACTTAATGTACACAATAATGCATCATCAATCATAAAACCACTGTGTCATTTCTTCTGAAATAGGTGGTTGATAAAGGGTTTTGGGGAGAGAAAACTGGTATAAAAACGTGTGCCATGTGATGAAGAAATATCATCGAAACAATTCAAAGAATTGAAAAAGGAACTGTAACTCAAAAAAATCGGGATGTTGGAAACAAAATATAAAATCAAAATATACCTTGATAAAGGATTTTGGGGTAGGAAAATTTGTCACTGAGAGTGAAGAAATTCTGTCAAAACATTTCAAAGAATTGAGAAAGGAACTGTTACACAACAACATTGGGATATTGGAAACAAAATATAAATTCAAAATATAACTTGATAAAGGATTTTGGGGTGGAGAAACTGGGATAAAACGAGTGCACTGAGAGTAAAAGATTCTGCCAAAACAAATTCAAAGAATTGAGAAAGAAACTGTAACAACAAAATCGGGATGTTGGAAACAATATATAAAATCAAAATATTTCTTGATAAAGGATTTTGGGGAGAGAAAATTGGTACAAAAACGATTGCCATGTGAGTAAAGAAATTTCGTCAAAACAATTCAATAAATTTGAGAAAGAAATAGTTACAACAAAATCGGGATGTTGTTAACAAAATATGAAATCAAAATATACCAGGAAATCATAAAAATCAAAGTATTGTGTGATCTCTGCATTTGATAGAGCCTGTTTAGATATTTAGCAGTTCGTTTGAGGCTCTGTGCAATCAAGAAGCCAATGCAAAAAAGGCGTAGCTAACTCTGTCAGACCAGGTTTCCATCTTGTAAATATGTTAACGAACAGTAACATTACTTTTCGACATCGATTATTAACGCATTACATTTCAACACCGATTATAAATGGCATCAATTTTCTGGCACAAACCGATATTTTTTTCACATTTCACACTACAGTTAATAACGCATCACTTTTCACACACCAATTATGTATGCACACACCGATTATTTACACACATCACTTTTTACAAACCGATTATTTACGCGTCACTTTTCACACACCGATTATTTAAACATCACTTTTCATACACAGCTTATTAACGCATCACCTTTTACACTGATTATTTACGCATCACTTTTCAAACACTGAATATTTACGCATCATTTTTCACACACTGATTACACATCACTTTTTACACTGACTATGTACGCATCACTTTTCACACACTACTGTTTTACGCATCACTTTTCAACGCCGGTTATTTACGCATCACTGTTACACTCCGGTTATTTACGTATCACTTTTCAAGCACTGATTTTAGAAACAAAGAAAAGAAAGATATTACTAATCAGGCTGCCAGAGCTTTATACAGCCTACTCAAGAAAGCTAGACAAATAGATGTATTCGATAAAACAATTAAACCCATTATTTTATATGCAGCGACATTTGGGGTTTATGGAAATCTTGATGTAATTGACAGAGTACAGTTCAAGTTTCTAAAGTATATTTTGAATCTAAAGAAATGTAATGCAAAATATATGTTATATATTCAAACTACCGTAATTTCGTTTGGTAAATTAACAATCCAGAAAGAGTTAAACTTTCAAACTTAATTTATACGCAGTCATATCAAATATAACGCAACAACTATTGCAAAAATAAACTTTCGTTGGTAAATAAGATTAGAGGCATACTGATTAAACGTGGCCTAAGTCGGGTGTGGGAATCACAGACCTTTCCCAGCACTAAATGGTTGATATGTTCAGTAAATCAAAAGCTAAAAGATTTATTCTTGAATGAGTGTTATTTTAAAATAATAAATTCGAGAAACAGCACCACCTATCGCTTATTTACACATAAGTTTTGCTTTGAAAACTATCTTACCAACGCACCATATTGTTTGTTAAAGTATATAACCAAATTCAGAATAAAAAATCACAGGTTACCAGTTGAAACTGGCAACCGGATTAAAACTCCGTATAATCGTAGAATATGCCATCTTTGGAAAACGGATGTCGCAGAGACGATTTCCATTATATGTTTGAATGCCGCGAATTCAAATTTTCAACATAGTAAATATATCAGTCCAGATTATTTTATAAGACCCAATTTGATAAATTAGTATAAGGCCTTAACGATTCACCGAAATAGCGATTAATCACGATGCATCCCGTCCTATTAGATTATCGATGAGTTTGAACCCAGATTCGATTCGATTCAATGCAGTATTGATTAAAATGACTTCAAGTTATTTTTACTAAAAACCCTATAAAAAAAATGCGAGTCTTTTACCTCTATTTGAAAAAATAAACGACCATTCGCTGTACAACAGTCACTGTTGGTGCTTGTGTGCTATAAATAGACACGGGGAATCTCATTGGTCGGGTTTACTCAATTTGTTATCAACCATGTTTATTAAATAAAGCTCTTGCTAGAGAAAACGATAATCAAAATTGACCGCGTCTTAGATTTCTTTTGTTAGAATCCGCAGTATACGGCGTAAAACTGGGAATCTGAATCTGAATCTGTTACGATGTAGGGCCTGTTACGGCATAAACACAGCGGAAGAGAGGTTGTTGCTGTTAGTAGCACTTTACGAGAGCTGATTTGAAGCTCTCCAATGATGGCGTGCATACGAAACTGTCTTCAAGATGGTTCCAATCAATAATTGTCTTTGGAAAGAAAGGGTTTTTATATTGGTCCTTCTTGCACTGTGTTGTTTTGAAACACTTTGAATTATTTAGCACCTGCTTGTCTATAATGTTATTAGCTTGAAAGTCACTGAAAGCTTTTGCTTTAATACGGCGTTTAGGTCTTTCAGGAATTAGATAGTCTTAATTGGTATTTGAAAGCTGGCACCAGCCCCTCGACCACCTTGTAGAAGAAGACGAGTCGGTTCATCTTCCTTCTGTCTTAGAGCGACGGTAGCTTCAGGTTGGACAGCATTCGTGTGACGCATCCCTCCTTGCGTGACGTAGTCTCCGGAGACAAACCTAGCAGCTTGGCGTTGGACCTTTTCCAATCTGTTTATGTCCTTCTTATAACAGAGATCCCAGACGGTGGCGCTATATTCCAGCGTCGATCGCACCAGTGCCAGGTATATGCTGATCTTCTGCATGACTTAGGGCAGTGTTTTATGTTGCGCTTTATGCACCAGAGGGATGAGTTGGCCTCTTGATGGTCTTTGTTATGTGCGCATCCCATTTCAGGTCTTCCGATATGGTTACTCCGACGTAGGGGCTTTCTTAAACTTGTTCGGAAATTCTAATCTTGCGTCAAAAATAGAAATCACTTGACGGGTTCTCACTATTTTTATCTGTTAGTTGCAATACAAAATACCAAAAAATAATGTGTAAACCAGTCGTTATTAAAATAGATGTTTGTCGTTATCGGCGCGTGCGCAAAGCTATTTGTTACCTAGTCTCAGCCAGCTAGACCGTATCATGCATATGTCTTACTTGCAGAAATCAGAAGCGGGCCGGGTGACCGAGGCTATTAGTTACCTAAAATGTATAACATCCACTAATTACATGTAAACCTCCGAGGTGTACAAATATCGAATGTAGTTCCTGTAATAAAAAGTAATCCCTCCTTCTTTGATGGGAATGGGCATTACAAGTAGGGAAAAACTGCCGATTTCTGTTCGATGTTGTGGTTGTATGTATAAGAAGCGTATTAAAAGGTTTTACTGGATCACTGATCAACATTTTAGAAATTTCGACTCTATGCTTACACTTTGCGAGCAACCCACTGAAAATAGCTGTACCCTTGACCTGTTTTGTAAAGAAACAAGAACTTTCTTACATGTCTTGTGACCCCACCTTTTCTGGTGGTTTTTCAAGTGGCAAATTAGTTTTCTATAGCTGCATTATCCATACTTGAGTTGAAGTTGCAGCAAATCATTAATATGTGACACTCTATGGGGAAAATAATTAGTTCCTATAATAGATGACGATGTAACTATGGGAAATCCACGGGTGAGTTTTCGGATTCAAGTGTGGCAACATTTTGGTTTTGAGGTGTCCTTTGTAAATGGGGTGAAACTGCTGATAACAACAGGCCTTAGTCAGCCACATTTGCAAGCAATATATCAGTTACAAAGCGGATAATACGAGTAACATGAGCACTCGCATTAAACGCAAACAAGCGCACTCGAAACCGAAAGTAAATATTTGGAATCGAACCCCAATCGACCATGATTGGATGAAGCATTTAAATCAAAGTTATTTATTACAAGTTATTTGTTTTTTTTCTAAGCTGAATTGACCTGTTCTAGATAATCATAAAAATTTCGAGTGCATTGAACAATAAAAAGTGTTTGTACTACTTACATTACTTAACTTACATGTACAGTTGTACTAGCTAACTTGTACATCAGAATCTTCATGTCTTCTAGTCAGTTAAATTTGACATACAAGGTTGTTATTAAAACTATTAAACAACTGTTTTTGTCAAGTATTATTCATTCCTTGATTAAGAATATATTGTCAATTAGGTAGCAAGGTGATAGTTACTTTACATTAAAGCATATTGACTAGATAATAGCCTAATATTGACTATATTCATAACCTCAACATGTATTCGCATGTATCGCGATAAGTATCGTACCGTCACCCAATTATCGCGATATGTATCGTATCGTGAGGTAGACGTACAACCTATTTATAACATCAAAACTACTCTCGAGTTTCGAAACTGTGTGAATTTACCAAATAAATCATCATGCAAATAGTCAAATAGATAATATTCATGTAAGACAATACTGTTTTTTTTTTGTTTAGTTATGTATTTCCATTTACTTATATTGGTTTCGACTTATTATTCTGCAATACATTTGTCAACAAATAGATGATAAACCCTTCCATATATGTGTATACGAAACAGATTCTTTGTTATATGATACATGAATACTATTTCATTTTTTCTCCCAGCTATTACGAAATTGTATTACTATTGGCTAATTAACCATGTCACCATTATGTCTGTAATGTCTGTGTTTGCTCAGTTATACTTATCAAGAACCTCGATGATGATTTAAATGTTCCTATACATACCTCATATAATCATGTAAATGTTCCCATACATACCTCATATAATCATGTAAATGTTCCTATACATACCCCATATAATCATGTAAATGTTTCTATACATACCTCATATAATCATGTAAATGTTCCTATATATACCTCATATAATCATGTAAATGTTCCTATACATACCTCATATAATCATGTAAATGTTTCTATACATACCTCATATAACCATGTAAATATTCCTATACATACCTCATATAATCATGTAAATATTCCTATACATACATCATATAATCATGTAAATGTTTCTCTACATACCTCATATAATCATGTAAATGTTCCTATACATACCCATATAATCATGTAAATGTTCCTATACATACATCATGTAAATGTTTCTATACATACCTCATATAATCATGTAAATGTTCCTATACATACCTCATATAATCATGTAAATGTTTCTATACATACCTCATATAATCATGTAAATGTTCCTATACATACCTCATATAATCATGTAAATGTGAACTGAGTGAATAAAATATATTGTATTGTATATAAATAGAATACGACGGTTTCCTTACTTAATTAGGACTGGTGCCATTTTGTTGTTTGAATCTATTATCATTGGGTTACAATAGTGACTACTATCACTGGGTTACAATAGTGACTACTATCACTGGGTTACAATAGTGATTACTATCACTGGGTAACAATATTGACTACTATCATTGGGTTACAATAGTGACTACTATCATGGTTACAATAGTGACTACTATCACTGGGTTACACTAGTGACTACTATCATTAGGTTACAATAGTGACTACTATCACTGGGTTACAATAGTGACTACTATCATTGGGTTACAACAGTGACTACTATCACTGGGTTATAATAGTGACTTCTATCATTGGTTACAAAAGTGACTACTATCACTGGGTTACAATAGTGACTTATATCATTGGGTTACAATAGTGACTACTATCATTGGGTTACAAAAGTGACAACTATTATTGGGTTACAAAAGTGACTACTATCATTGGTTACAATAGTGACTACTATCATTGGGTTACAATAGTGACTACTATCACTGGGTTACAATAGTGACTACTATCACTGGGTTACAATAGTGACTACTATCATTGGGTTACAATAGTGACTACTATCATTGGGTTACAAAAGTGACTACTATCATTGGGTTACAATAGTGACTACTATCATTGGGTTACAAACGTGACTACTATCATTGGGTTACAATAGTGACTACTATCACTGGGTTACAATAGTGACTACTATCATGGTTACAACAGTAACTACTATCATTGGGTTACAATAATGATACTATCATTGGTTACAAAAGTGACTACTATTACTGGGTTACAATAGTGACTACTACCACTGGGATAAAATAGTGACTACTATCATTGGGTTACAATAGTGACTACTATCATTGGGTTACAAACGTCATCATTGGGTTACAATAGAGACTACTATCACTGGGTTACAATAGTGACTACTATCATGGTTACAATAGTGACTACTATCACTGGGTTACAATAGTGACTACTATCATTGGTTACAAAAGTGACTACTGTCATTGGGTTACAATAGTGACTACTATCATTGGTTTACAATAGTGACTACTATCATGGTTACAATAGTGACTACTATCATTGGGTTACAATAGTGACTACTATCACTGGGTTACAATACTGACTATTATCATTGGGTGACAATAGTGACTACTATCACTGGGTTACATAGTGACTACTATCATTGGGTTACAATAGTGACTACTATCATTGGGTTACAATAGTGACTTCTATCACTGGGTTACAATAGTGACTACTATCACTGGGTTACAAGAGTGACTACTATCATTGGGTTACAATAGTGACTACTATCATTGGGTTACAATAGTGACTTCTATCACTGGGTTACAATAGTGACTACTATCACTGGGTTACAAGAGTGACTACTATCATTGAGTTACAATAGTGACTACTATCATTGGGTTACAATAGTGACTACTATCACTGGGTTACAATAGTGACTACTATCATTGAGTTACAATAGTGACTTCTATCACTGGGTTACAATAGTGACTACTATCACTGGGTTACAATAGTGACTACTATCTTTGGGTTACAATAGTGACTACTATCACTGGGTTACAATAGTGACTTCTATCACTGGGTTACAATAGTGACTACTATCATGGTTACAATAGTGACTACTATCACTGGGTTACAATAGTGACTACTATCATTGGGTTACAATATTGACTTCTATCACTGGGTTACAACAGTGACTTATATCACTGGGTTACAATAGTGACTACTATCTTGGGTTACAATAGTGACTACTATCATTAAACTATCTATTTTATCTATTCGTATAAAATAAATAGTTTACCGTTTTAAGGAGGATGGGTTAACCAAATTAATCTTACCCATACATTCTTTTTGGGTTTTACAAAATGAATATAATTTTAAAGGCTCAAAGATTCTATGAGAAACGGCATGCATTGAATTTCAATATCAACATACGACTTGACATCGATTCTTGACATGCTGATTGAATCGGGAAAAAACGGCATCTCTGATAATTATATAATAATACGAATAATGCAAAAATTAAACAGCGCGTATTTAATCTGATAAATGGTGTGTGCATGTAGTCGTGAAGATTGGAACGGTATTAACAGTATAAGCATAGTATTTGAAATGGATCATTACTATACTTCTTAAACCAATGTCTGCTTATGATGAATTGAATTGAACTGAAATAAAGCCTTTATGAGGGTAGCTCAATAATAAAACTAACCTTCCCTGAGGCCCTCTTTACAAGGCAACATATTAAACAAAACATATTTACACGTGTAAATTAGCACAACGACAATAACAATAAAATGGAAACAATGGTGTTCACTATAAAATACACTCAGTACATTTAAAAACGCAACATTTTTGATTTTCGATTATTTTTAGTCCGCTGTTGTTGTTTTGTTGTTTTTTTTCAAGTCAAGATTGTATTTTTTGTCAGTACACAAGTCTCTTTGTCCCAAAGGATAAACAGTGGCCTAAGACTTGCTCTACTTCTTTCAGTTAAAACACATTTTGCACGAGTACTTCTATTACATTTCTAGACAATTGTAAAAATGCCAAGTGTTGCGTTTTCAAATATACTGAGTATATATATGCATATAACGATTCAATAACAATGATAACAAAGTACGGTGTAATGTTAGGTCAATCTTACCATCGCCTCTAGGTCGATGTTCGATGGTAAGATACGATTGTCGATGATAAGATGCGATGGTAAGATGCGATGGTTGATGGTAAGATGCGATGGTCGTTGGCCCATCGCATCTTACCATCGACCATCGCATCTTACTATCGACCATCTCATCTTACCATCATCGACCATCGCATCTTACCATCGCATCTTACTATCGACCATTGCATCGATGGTAAGATGCGATGGTAAGATGGCCCTAACAGGACACCATAGGTGTTTGTTGTTTATTCGTTTTATGCAATTGATTGAACACGATTAAACAGGCGCGCATTATCGCATGATGAAAGAGTATAATCTAATCACTGTTGACTTTTAAAATACTAAATAATGTGTATATACCCAGTGAATGAGGATACAAAATAAACACACATCCTGCGTTTAAGACTGGATAAATATTTTGATAAACATTCGTTAGCGTTCGTTATTTACGGTGTTCAGACCAGAAGCCGATTCAAACACCCAGAGGATTCAACTCATAACATAATGGATTCTTAAGTATTCATTGTTCAAAAAAACAAGTTCGTTCTTAGCTACATTCATATTAAATCATCTTCAGTTTATACAAACATATCCCAGATGCAGTTTATACAAACATATCCCAGATGCAGTTTATACAAACATATCCCAGATGAACTGCGCTTAGGCTTATGATACATGTAGCACCGCATGAAACGTTACCTCAGACAAACTCGTATATAACGATCCGTATAAAAAGTTCCATGAGGATTATTTTTACGTACGCTCACGAGATTAGTTTTTACCGACTTTAAAGGCAGAATATGCTTATTAACACATACACTGACTTTAAAGGCAGAATATGCTTATTAACACATAAACTGAAACAGTTGACAAAGCACTCGGAACTTAAATAATTACGCTAACAAATCAACTGAATAAAATTAAACTGTACACACTATGCCGAAAAAATCTCTGTGTACTAATTACGCTGTATCCCCTACACGCTGCGCCGACGCTAAACACAGCACAGGACGTATGCAGATCCAGATGGTTCATTTATAGCACAGGTAATGTTTATGTAAACACAAGCGTTTAAAAGTCTGCGTGCCTTTTCTATTAACGGCTGAGTACATCGGGTGATTTAATGCAAATTTGACGGTAATAGTATACACAAGTACTTGACACAAAGTCTCTTATCATCTCCGTTAACTTTAAGCATATTCTGACTTTAAAGCATCGCTTTTCACATAGTTTATACACAAAAGACGGCAAAGCACATGAGCGCACACCGTTGGTCATTTAGTAGTTATTTGGTATCACTATCATTGCATATCTGGTGTATGTAACTATATTGAAAGGAAAAAGAAACGCGACACGGGAATTTCCGCTATATATTGTATCTACAATATGCTGCTGTTAATCGAATGGTAAATGGCTACGTAAGACCTTTCCTTTCGGAAAAAAGACTAAAACAACACGTAACACAGCAAATAGTATTCCTGCAAAGTTTCGTTATTGACAGAGTACGCGTTTGGCTCAAGCATGTGAGCAAAATTTTGAGCAAATGTTTGCAAACTCTTTACGTTAAATACAGTACTGAACTACTCATAGAGGAACTTCAACATTTATGAATTTCTTGTTGCAACGTATACTGCGATTAAAACGTCTACAACATCACAGCCGTGTCCTTTCTCTAACTAACTGCAACTTGTTTGTTTACAAAACACCTTGGGATTTCCTTGGAATGGAATTAAGTGTGCAGTATATACAATATATAGCGGAAATTCCTGTGTCACGTTTCTTTTTCCTTTCAGTATATATGTATAGCCGCCATTGTTTATAAACACACTAGTAATTTTTTCTCACGTGGAATTAGAAAAATACCACTGATGCATTCTCATATTTTGTTAACGTCAATGGTTTTTTACTTCGTGTGTCATAACCACAGTGTCGGAGATGTGGATATTTTCTTAGGTATAATTAGCTTTGATTTTCAATTATTTCTTAACTGCAGAAACATACCAAAATGTATAATAGCGATGACCAGAATAATTGCTGATCTCACAGCCTTGCTATAGAGACTGGTAGGTGGCGTAGATATAGAACTATACCATTAGAAGATAGAATATGCATAATCTGCAAAAAAAAATGAAGACGAATTTCATTTCATTTTAGATTGCGATATGTTTAAAGACATCCGAAAAATATATATTAAAAAAGTGTTTTTGAAATCGACCGAGCATGTTCAAATTAAAAGAACTTGTTTACAGCATAAATGAAAAAATATATATAAGTGTGTATATTTTTAAAGCATTTGAAATAAGGAAATCGCTAATGAATTGATCTGAGGTAATTGTAATTCCATGTCTCATTTCCTCCTTCTAAATTGTAATGTTTTGTGTAATTGTACTATTTTTATTTTCACATAGTCATGTACAGGTATATTTGTGTGTGGTTGTTTGTCACGTTTGTAAAATGCAAATACAGAATTTTGTTATTGTGTTTGAAATGTATGTGTATGTTCTTGGATATGATTATTTTATAATACAACAACCATAACACCTTCTCCATGAAACTGAAATGGACATTCTGGCGTGTTCAAGTGTGTCGCATTTTTTGTTTTTGTTCTCAAAAAAGAAGTTACAGTGTAACTAAGTTTATTTTTGCATCTGATATTTGTTAATACATATACATGTATGTACGAATCTTGCTACGTCTGTTAAAAATGTATTTGTATATATTGTATAATCACTCGGGCCTATGGCTTACTGATTTTGAAATAAAGCGCTTCTTCTTCTTCATATTATTTTCTCTATTTAAATATATTTGCATTAATAATTTGGTGTTGTGTTTGCATGCAAAATCACATTTTACACGGGCATATTTCTCTCGAGAATTTCACCTGAAAACGTTCGCGTATATTTCAATATATATAAAAAATATAGAAAGAGTGCCCTCGGATAATTTTCAACGGTATTAAGCAGGAGTGGGTGCTTTTGGAACATATGTTTGGTTAACCCTGCAATCATGAGTGTGAATTCGGGGACCAGTAGACTATACTGCGTACCGGGTACCAGTCTACTTGGTCCTCCCAAATACATTAGGTTGACCTGAAAAATAAATTGGAAACCGATTACCGAAGGAGGGTTGCTGGACTAATGTTTGGTTTGATTGAATGTGTGGGGCACTACCCGTATCTGATACAGCACGAGTGACTGGAGACATGAGTATAGGACTGCATGACTTACTTAGACCATAGGAATCGGACGTATTGTAAACACAGTACAGTATCCCCATATGTAGGTCCACGTTTGTATATAATTTTATATAAAAATATATTTTAATATACTAGTAGTGGATAGTCAATGTGATTTATTACATGCGTTTACAATATGTCCGATTCCTGTGCTTAGACTAAGGCAGAAGATTAAAGTCAAAATATGTATTAAAGGGCTTTAACAACTGTTGACCGTATTACCGTCTTATGAGCATGGCGCATTAATACAGGGCTAACGGTACTGAATGAATCCTTCGACGTCGTATAGACGTCATATAGTCCCGTCCAAATTCTTTAAATTCTGAATGCCATTATAAAGTAGGAAACAAATAAGTATGCCCCCACCACCGAATGGGGAATAGCGTTAGCCATATCCGTCCGAGTGTCCGTTCGTCCCGAAAGATGTGTGTGTCTATCTCCTCTTACAGTTTTCAACCGATTGTTTCGAAAGTTTACAGGATGCTTACCTATGATGTCTATTATATACATATCGATTCGGCGTCAAAATAAACCCTGTACTACCGGAGTTAAGTACCTTTTTTCGTAAAATGTTACGTTAAAATAGCTTGTGTGTCTATCTTCTCCCACAGTTTCCAATCAATTGTTTCGAAACCTCCTTCATCAATATTGACCTTATATTATATACTGAAGTTATGGTAATTATTTGTCAAATTTTAGGTTTTTAACTGATTGTTTTCGCTGGGGGCATTCGTGTCCCATGGACATATTTCTAGTTTAATAATGAATTTACCGTGGATGCTAGACTTATGAAATAAGCCTATCAACGTTGTGGCAACCATGACAAATAGAATTAAAAGCAGATGACAAGTGGTTGAAAAAGCATTATTATGAGTCTGATCCTAAACGAGCATTATTATGAGTTTGATCCTAAATAAGCATTATTATGAGTCTGATCCTAAACGAGCATTATTATGAGTCTGATCCTAAATAAGCATTATTATGAGTCTGATCATAAACGAGCATTATTATGAGTCTGATCCTAAATAAGGGAATAAAGGGATTTGTAAATAGATAGAGAAGCAAGCGCTTTTAGCAAATTATTGTGGTGTCGAGGTAGAATACCTATTATTAATAAATATACAGATGTAAAATGTATCAATTGTATGCTTATTTTTCATTTGCAGTGATTTTTTTTGCTTTGAAAGACATTTTGTCATCATGTATGTTTCTTTGCAACTTTTCAACAGGTCATATCTCCTTTATTCCTCATGGCAATTTTCATGGTTATTTTATCAAATGTTGAAATATATTATTAGTTCTATATTATCGAAAGTCTGTAATATACAAAAACAAATTGCTTAAAACTATTCTTATAATTAACATTAATGATTGAAATAATGCACGTAATGTAGAAAAACTAACGGGACGCCGCACGTTTTTAAAAATCAAGATTGCCGTGTGCCCCTTTAAGGGTAAGAGTCAGTTAAAAAATAAAAAATAAAAAAATCTCAGCGTAGGCTCCTCCCATCAGAGTTGAATAATAAATAAAAAGAAAAAGACTGTAATCCGTAACGTTTTGTTCTCTTGTTGTTCTGGCTTACGCCAAGTCAACGAGTTACTGCTGTGTGGCTTTCTATGCTTTTTTGTATTATATACACATACTCATTTATGTGTTATACTTATATTGACTATTAATGCTACCTTGTTTGTTAGAGAACATAACCTTATTTACACTGTCCCTTTTATTTGGGATGACAATAAAGGTAAGAGTGAGGTTTGGTTCACCCTAAAACCTGGTTTAAGCCGCCGCCGGCCTTTTTTGCCACTGACCGTTCCAATGCGGTAGCCCTATTGTCAACCATTTTATGTTTGATGTCATCTCTTATTTAGTTTAGTTTAAACATATTTATTTTACATTGATTGCGAAACAAGTTATTTCAACTTAGATTAATCACTCTCGATGGCTTCCTGGGTAGAACCAGTACTAAGCAATGTGGATTAATTATCTTGCTCAAGGATAAAATTAGGAATAAATGTCATCTCTTGCCTTTTGTTCATCTGTTTAACTATTTGTTTCTGTGCATGTTTGTGGTTGACAGTGGTCATCGGATGCTACATTGCCTGTTCGACTTTTTTATCTATTTTTCCATGCGATATCCCTTTATAACAAATACAAGTATTTCCCACAAGAGGTATCGACTTCTCCCTGATGAAAACGTCTATAATTCATGGCGTTATGGTACACGCGTGTCATGTCATAATATGTTAGTAGCTAATTACGAAATAGAAGACGTCTCTATCAACGATGTCAATACGAACGAAATTGATCAGCATAATGCAATAAATACTTTTTAATGACCTTTTTGTGGTGAAAGGATATTAGTTTATATTTCACTAACTCACAAGTCATCATAGCGATATGCCAGTTTCCGTCCAGCACACCTTGACATTATCGGACTAGTTGATATAAAATCAGTGGGATCATATTATTTGAGTCTAATTTTATGATCCGAAAATAATACAATCAATCCGGAGTTATGTATCAATTCCAAAACATGCGCCGTGTCATAAAAAAGAAATAGTCCAATGATGTAATGGTTAGTCTAGAGGTTTACACTTGTGGAAGGTATCAGTAGGGGAAAGGGATTTGTAAATAGATAGAGAAGCAAGCGCTTTTAGCAAACTATTGTGGTGTCGAGGTAGAATACCTATTATTAATAAATATACAGATGTAAAATGTATCAATTGTATGCTTATTTTTCATTTGCAAGTGATTTTTTTTGCTTTGAAAGACATTTTGTCATCATGTATGTTTCTTTGCAACTTTTCAACAGGTCATATCTCCTTTATTCCTCATGGCATTTTGATAATTATTTCAGTTTTCGCAGTTTAGCAAACTGTTGTGGTTTCGAGGTATAATGCCTATTAATATGCTTTGAATAAGTAATGCGTTGCTGCTATAGAATATATGAAAAAACACAAATGCATACTGTGAAGATTGTGTGTGTGGCGGGACGGGTGGGGTGGGGGAAGTGGGGTGGGGGGAGGGGGGACTGCGTGGGGATAAAAAAGAGAGTTTTTGCATATATTATAGATTGCAGGCCGTTTCGAGCACACAACTATTTCGACACCTGACCATCTCTGTTATTATAATAATATTCCAACATATATAAAATTGGCGTCCAGGGTAAAAAAAAATTGATGCCGAAATGGTTTGGTGCCGAAACGTCTAGGTGCCGATTTGTCTCGGTGTCGAAATGGTTTCGTGCCGAAACGTCCTATAAGTATGTGCTTGTGTCGCCAACAGGATGGAGGTATAGGCCTCAATTGGAAGGGCTGTGTGGATAGATTATATTTTCGCTCAGTTGGAAGGGCTATGTGGATAGATTATATTTTCGCTTACCACCACAAAAGCAAACTGTATTTATGGCGAGCTATACAAAACATATTGAAAAGTTAAAAAAAAAAGAAGAAAAAAAATGACCAGGACGGTTCTAGCTTACTTATTATTAGTTAGTATCTAACGCGCAAAACCCCATGTTGTGTGCTCTTAATTTAATAAAGTTCTTGCGGCTATTTACGCTCAATTATATCTGTGCGTATTGCTCAAGCTACGTCTGTGATAATTGCTATACACTAAACAACAGGGTATGATAATTTCATTCCAGATTGCAAATAGCCAAAGGTCCAGGTTTAGGGAACCTCTAAATAACTCCCTGAAAAATAGTTCATGATATTAGATGAAAGATACGGTGACTAAAACCGCCCAAAACATAAACGAAAGATAAAACACTACATGTCATTATCGTTCATATATCGGGAATTTATCGGTATTTAGCTATGTTAGATATTTATCGGGAGTGGCGGGGTAAAGTAGGATGTTGCAGTTTTTGTTTACTATTTTATCTACCTTTAAGGTTTAAACGCTTATACATATTTTATTTCCAAATAGCTACAGCAATACACAAAATGTGTACACAAAAAAACAAAAGGATCAGAACAAAAGATAAAATCTTATTATCCACTCGCTGAAATATTGAAATATGGTAAGGATAAGATAAGAAGCCACCGTGAAGAAGCGGTAAATTTGAAATATAAATATGCTTGTATCAATCAATAGAACTAAAGCATGGAGTGGCAAAAGGAAAGAAAAATATAATACTAACAATTTAATTGAATTGAATTGAATTGAATTGGGGTTTTAAGGCGCACCAACGCATTACAGGTTATATGGCGCCTAAAAGGCATGAACATGCCAGGTTCATCCTCCATGTACATCGAGATAAAATATGGAAAATGGGCCTAGAACCTTCTCACCCTGAACTGCAGAGTTGCTGCAAATTCTATCGTAAAAACTCCATTTACGCTGGAGCCACGTTTATTGTTTTTCTGCCACTGCTCTTTGATGTGAGCGAGATGGCACCTGAAACAATGCAGGAATCATGATGAAGACCTTTAATGAACATGAACAAAAAATGATAAATGAACATGAATTTGGGGGATTCTACCCCTCTGCCTACCCCTCCAAAGGGATCTGCAGTGGCCTATTCTTTGCCCCGTGACCAAACGGGGCACCCGGGAACCACACGGGGCAAGGAATAAGAAAAAATAATCGATTTACATTAGAGAATGCAAATAGTATGGGTGTGAATTAGAGAATGCAAATAGTATGGGTGTGAATTAGAGAATGCAAATAGTATGGGTGTGAATTAGAGAATGCAAATAGTATGGGTGTGAATTAGAGAATTAAGACAAGTAGCGAAGTCAGTAAGGAAAAACCTAAAAAAAAAGAGGTTTTGGGCGTTTAGGAGAACACCAATGAAACAAGTCCGACTTGTCTACATCTCCCTATATAACCTAAAACCGTTTATTAAACAATATGAGATGCTGGACCGCTTTAAATATATTTGAATTCACATCGTATGAAAGGCTTAAGTAGCCAAATAGTAGATTATGGCATATTGACAAAAAACATTTAAAAGCAAAGATAATCTCTGCAGACTGATTGAAAATAAATATACAGATGTAAAATGTATCAATTGTATGCTTATTTTTCATTTGAAGTGATTTTCTTTGCTTTGAAAGGCATGTTGTCAATATGCCATATATATGATGTCATCGTTCGGTGATGGCCGCCTCCATTTATGTTTCTTTGCAACTTTTCAATAGGTCATATCTCCTTTATTTTTCATGGCATTTTGATAATTATTTCAGCTTTTTTCAAGTTTTTCAGATCCCATTAAAACAATCCTTGTTTGGAAATAATGCACAACTCCTTTAACCTATAATTTGATGCTGCACTGACCATTGGGACACTAGGGATGTAAGATAAGGAGGATTTGCACTATTGACCATTTTATATAAAGGTATAAGTTTGTGTTTGCTTCTTCGAGTCTCGAGTGTTTCCCAACCAACTCATCTTTGTAAAAGTCGTGGATAGATACAATTGTGTTTCCCCTATGACTATACGAGCAGCTTCGTTTTGGATTTTATCAAGGTCTTGTTTTTCATAATTGGTACAATTGTCCCAGATGACGTCACCATATTCTGAGGTCTGATGGTCTGATGAAAGAAGTGTAAATAATTTCTAAAGATTTCCGATCGAGCTGAAATTTGAGTTTACGCATGATATAAATGCGTTTCCAGTCCTTTTCTTTTACATATTCAATGCGTGAATGTCAGGAATTGAATTGGGTTTTAAGGCGCACCAACACATGAAAGGTTATATGGCGCCTAACAGGAATGAACATGCCAGGCTCATACTGCATGTACATCGAGATAAAATATGAAGAACGGGCCTAGAACCTTCTCACCCTGAACTGCAGAGTTGCTGCAAATTCTATTGTAGACACTCCATTTACGCTGGAGCCATGTTATAGTTTTTCTGCCACTGCTCTGGTGATATGAGCGAGATGGCACCTGAAACAATGCAGGGGTCATGATGAAGACGTTTAATGAGCATGAACAAAAATGAATGTGTGTGTGTGGGGGGGGGGGGGGGGGTGAGGGGGGTTCTATCCCTCTGCCTTCCCCTCCAATGGGATCTGCAATGGTCCTATTCTTTGCCCCGGAACTACACGGGGCTTGTGAATGCCAGCAGGAACAGTAGTTTGAGAAATTGATACCAAGGTGTTGTGGGAGAATACTTCGGATATTTGTTGATTTGACATTACAAGGGGTCGGTAATGAGGTGAGTTTCTTTTGCGAGACATTAACAGGGTTAGTTTTAGAAGGGTAATCATATAAAATAGTAGGGGATGTGTATGCGCTCAACATATTTGATTTTACATTTTTTATATACCTTAGCTGAGATCCATGATTTCGTGTAGATATACACTTAAATTGAAATTTTACATCCTTAATATTCTATAAATTATTGTTTTTAGATTTATCTATTTTCTCGTTTCTCTTAAAATAATCCGGCTGTCTATAGTTATATATATTTAAAATATTGCCGTATGTAGCAAAACCATAAGAAGAGAATTATATATTTGAATTTTTTACAATTATCAAGTGACGGGTTCGTGAAACCATAAGAATTTCTGTGTAATTTATGGTAGTTAAATACATACATCTTGAAGATTACTTTTCAAATTGTATTAGTTATTGCGGACTGGTATCAAATCACAAGACAAATCTTTGCTAAGTTTAATAGGGTTTTACGGCGCCCCAACACAACAGGCAGGAATGAACATTCCAGGCCCACTCTCCATTTACATCAAGATAAAAGTATGCATAGAACTTTCTCACCTGCAGAACTGCAGAGTTGCTACAAATTCTGTTGTAAATGCTTCATTTTTTGCTGTAGCCGCTCAAGTAGCAGGTGAAACAATACAGGGATGACGATGAAGACATTTAATGAAAATGACAAACATGACAAATGAACATGAATTCGTGGGGATCCTGGATAAGCATTGGCCCTGTTCTTGACCGGGAACCAGAAGGACGCATACCTTCGTATAGGCTTCTTAATCATTTATGCAAAACATGAGTTTTTATTTTTGCACAATTTTTGGAAGGAAAGCAAACACGAACAAACGTATGTTTTGTTGTACGATATCGTTTCTGTTAAAATACGCTGTTGGCGTAAGTTGGTCATATAACGATTTGATGATTGATGAAGGTTGTTAATGTTATAGTTATAAGAGTTATTACCCTTTACGTAGTTCCGACACATCTTTTCAGAACCTTTATTTGGATCCACCATCTCTACAGAGTGCTGAATGAGCCACAATAACACAATTAGAAAACGCATCGTTGAAGATCGGAGTGTACATAGAGATACATAGAGACCTTTTTAAATATAATGTGAAAAGTACACAAAGTTTACATTGAAATAAAACAAAAAAAATAACTAGCTTTATTGCTAACTATACATAAATAATCGGGCGTGTTTGTAGGAACCCCATTTGTTACAACGTCGCTATCTGTTGTAGCCGTACGTAAAAGTTACAATTTGTGTTCTAAATGTTACACTAAACGCTATCTGTTACAATCTTACGGCAAATGTTACAAAATGTAGTTGTGATAAAAGTTACAACGTCTACGCTATCTGTTACAACATTTTTAGTTGTAACAAAAGTTACAACACTTTGTCCGTAAATGTTACACTGGCATTGGAATCATTTCCGAAGCTTTGGAAAGTGTTGGATTTTGCTACTACACTATATTTATAATATTTATAAGTGTATTAAGGTAATTGCAACAACCTTACCTTGTCGTAAATGTTACACTGACATTGGCATCATTTCCGAAGCTTGTAAACGGTATTTAAATGTGCTATTAAAGTATTTTTATAAATTTTAGTCGTGTGTTTCACACATTTCTGTACGTACGAATGTTTTCCATAGGCGGTATCAAGGAAGAGGCGGATTAGGCGTACGCTTTTAATAGTTACTTTTAACATGTAAGTATATGTATATATATATGAAATCTATGGCATACATATACGTCCTAGACTTCTAAACCATCATGAGCGATTCATGATTTTGAATTTCTGGTATTGTTTGTAGTATTTTATTTTCTCCCTCACTTCGTCCGAAAATAAATTATTTCTTTACTCAAAGAAAAGCAAACAAATTTTGAAGGAATATGTCTTGTTTTGCAGTCATTATGAATACATTGTCTAATGCAGTCGTTATCAATACAATGTATAAGAAAAAGTGGGCCAACAATGGTACAAGTAAGATATTTTATGAATCCTTCTAATATTCCGCAACAGAAACACTTTTTTTTGGAAAACATACAGATGCACGTACACTGCATAGTACCTACTGTGGTTCACAAATTAATAGATAAACATTCCTGAAAAACATGCGGATAAATATATTTTACTTCTAAATTCCGATACGTATATATGAACCAAATATTTCTTCAGGTAGCAACGCCGCACACGAAAAAAAAACTGTGAGGAAACGTGATCCAGTGGCAACTGCGAATATTCGGATATTGACGGCGGGTCATAGGTTCTATATACTCTATTTAAAACAAACAGCGTAGTTATCAAATTGCATCACAAAACACGGAAATACAGACAGGAAAAAACAATGAACAAAATAGTCTTCTTGACTGCTTGAATTGAATTGAATGTTGTTTAACGGCTCATCAACACAGAATAGGTTATTTAGAGCCGCCCCAGAGAGAGGGGAAGGATACATAGGAATCCGGGAACCGTGCCCTACTCTTATTATCGAATAGATTTCTATGGTACTTTAACGTGCTCGGAGGATAGACCGATACACGGACCGCCCGGTTTACGTCCCCATCCGACGGACGGGGCTAAGGGAAAGTGTCTTGCTCAAGAACACACCGACGGAACTCAGTGGCACCACGGAGGATTGAACCCGGGGCCTCCGGTTACAAATCCGCCGCGCTACCGACTGCTTGAGGAACATTGATTGACGAAAACGTTTGTATGTTATGATCCCGCGTCCGTTCGTGCGTCCGTCCGGAGCCATATTTTGGTAACCATAAGGCACATACGCGTAATATTTTGTATAAATATTTGTCCCTATGTGGACTCGCTTTTGCCCAAGTATGGTTGGAATCGCCTTAGTAACACCAGAGTTATGGCCCTTGATTTAATAATTGCTTAATCAATATATAGTATATAATGAATATTTTGTCTGGAAAATAGCTCGAAAACTATTTATGGGATTCAATTTAAACTTGAAACACTCATACAGGACAGTGAATGGATTTACAAAGTGCAGAAACCATAACTCTACGTAAACTAAAAGTGGATTTATGGGACTTTGTGGCTTTATTTACTATATAGTATATACTATTTTAGGAACATTTTGTTTGAATCATAAGTAACTAAACAAGAGGCCCAAAAGGGCCTGTAGACGCTCTACTAGTATGATGCGATTCAAAAATATAAACATGATAGAGGCCAACCCAAGAAAAATGTTTCCTATATATAACTCTATGTAAACTTTGGGTTATCGTGGCGGCCATTTTGAATAATTTTGATTATTTGACGAAAATGAAAAACACAAACTTAGAGGCTAACCCAAGGAACATGTATATGATATTTCACAAGAATGGAATAAGTCGTTTAGGAGATGTCGTTTGAAATTTCCTTAAATTTGACCTAGCTTTAGCCATGGCGGCCATCTTGGATGACTGACGGGCGCAAAAGGCACAAATCTGAGAGGGACTATCCCAGTTATCATTGAGATTAAGTTTCATCAAAATCCTTCAAGCAGTTTCAGAGAAGATGTCATTTTTAACCTTTTCCTATATAACACTATGTAGAATTTGAGTCGCCGTAGCGGCCATTTTGATTACTCGACGATAGCGAAAAACACAAATATGATAGAGGCTAACCCAAGGAACATGTATATGATATTTCAGTAGAATGGAATAAGTGGTTTCGGAGGAGATGTCGTTTGAAATTTCCTTAAATTTGACCTAGTTTTAGCCACGGCGGCCATCTTGGATGACTGGCGGCCGCGAAAAACACAAATCTGAGAGGGGCCCTCCCAAGTAACATTGTGATGAAGTTTCATTAAAATCTTTCAAGCGGTTTCAGAGGAGATGTCGATTTTATAAAATTGCTAACAGACAGACAGACGGACGGACAGACGGACGACGGACGAAAAGTGATCGCATAAGCCCTCCTGGCCTTTGACCAGTAGAGCTAAAAACCATTAGACAGAATCAAAGGAAACTTGAAACATTGATTAAGGGCAGAGTGTGGTTGTGCAGAGTGCATGAATCATAACTGTGTGTAAAGTAAAAGTGGAGTTATGGGATTTTGTTGCTTTATTTACTATATTATATAGGAAAATTTTGTTTGGACCACAACTCAAAATCCGTTAAAGATAATAATTTCTTTAACGTGCGCATATACACGGGACCTCGGTCTTACGTCTTAGTAGACTTTTAAGACTTAGTAGTTTTAGTTGGAGAAGCGGGGGATCGAACCTGCGACACTTCTATTGACAGTCAAACGCGTTACCACTTGACCAAATATCCGCTATAAGCGTTTATCCTTTTATACCCTGTGCTTTATATAGCCACTAAAATGTGCCGAAAACAAACACAAGTATAGTCTACGTCAGTTCAAACAAATGATGTGTTAAACCAACTTTCTCGGTAGCTAGATTAGTTTTTCACAGTGAATTCTATTCCTTATTAAGACCACCAAAAATGATCACGAACATTGACATGACGTAGAAATAAATCTACAATTTTTTTTTTTATCATAGTAACATTTATTTTTATTTACAAATTAATCACTTTTAACAGTATAACTGTATGAAAAAAACAAATCATAGGTATAAACATTATACATACATACATACACGCACGCACGCACGCACACACGCACACACACGCACACACACAAAGCTAATAAAATTGATGAGTAAAAGTAAATTTAAATTCACATTACACATTCTGGCCGTCAACCAATTTTACTAAAATATATAGAAACAAATCCAGTCCTACTGACTACGCATTGTTATATATATGTTGCAATCATTCTGAAATAAAATAAAACCTAGAGAATTTATATCTATATTACTTGATTGCTGAATTCATAACAAAGTAATAGAGTGAGAAACACTTTCCGAGAACTCTTTATCGCCCCTCGTATAATGCTTTGTGCATGTACATGTTTAGCTGAATAGCGTAAATCAACAAAATAACGTTGTTGCAATTACCTAAATACACTTATAAATATTATAAATATAGTGTAGTAGCAAAATCCAACACTTTCCAAAGCTTCGGAAATGATGCCAGTGCCAGTGTAACATTTACGGACAAAGTGTTGTAACTTTTGTTACAAGTAAACATATTGTAACAGATAGCGTAGACGTTGTAACTTTTATCACAACTACATTTTGTAATATTTGCCGTAAGATTGTAACAGATAGCGTTTAGTGTAACATTTAGAACACAAATTGTAACTTTTACGGACGGCTACAACAGATAGCGACGTTGTAACAAATGGGGTTCCTACAGTGTTCGACTTTACGCCTTCTACATGGGTACAACTACATGACGTTTACAAGAACAGCGTCTAAACAACGATTATAACAAAGAACTAAGTCTAGTTGGAAAATGTATAAAAGACTATATATATACTGGAATTTATTAAAATGAGAACTATTTAATTGTTTGCAATAAAGAAAAGCGTATTTGATATAGTCAAGAAAGCAGCTATATGCAATAATGATCAATATTTATAACAGAAATGGGATATACTTTATTAGAGCTTTGTGGTCTTTGGAGTATATGTAAAACATTATGCTATTCCTTGGATTATCAGTGAAAAGGACTATATGAATTTGTTATTTCCTGTGGATTTATGTATAACTCTAAACTAGTGGAAAAGACAATAACGTGTCTATATCGTGTTATATACGGGATTAAAGTGTTACCACTGTAGGTAAAGTGCGACTCGAATTTGAGTTTGTAGATATCAACACGCTAGTTTGTAGACAGACATATGATGGTTTGCAGATGTGGAAACCCATATTTGGCACATAATCGTGATTTTACAAATGTATTCTCCATACACTGAATGTCTGTGTTTTACATTTACACAATGCCCGAGACTTTCAAGTGACCACATCGAGTTTACGACGTGGAAATATGAAATTTGATGTTATCAGGCGGTTTATACGGTAAGAACTTGTATATATCTACGTTACTACCTTATATTTCATCAAAATACATTTGTCGGATCAGTTCAATTGTATTACAACATTTTCTGATAGATGCTAGCTTCAAAACTAAATTTTAAAGCCCATATATTATGTCTGATTTGATTTGTAGATGTTAACAGCTATCGAAGCGAGTGTTTGTTGAAGTTAAGCGCTAGTTTTCGATGTAGAGGCGCTGTTTTGTTTTAGATTATAAGGTAAATATTCATATATTGAGCTATACTGAGCTTACCTGTTCCTTATGTTCAAAACAACAGTCGGTAAAATATAACTTTTTATTCCTTTTATGACATCTTAACCAAAATTGTCAGGGTATATTATGTGCCGTTCAACCGTTTTCCCATTCTTCCGTCAATGTTCTGTCTGGTGGTTAATTGTTTTGTCATAGACATCAAATATGGTTTTATATTAAGTTCAACCATTTGCCCTATATAATTCCATAGACATCAATTGATGAATTGATGTCTATGATAATTCGTATTTCATTGAAATATATAAACTAAAACCATTAACGGTCACTCTATATTAATTGTTTAAAATAGTGTTTGTTAAAGTTCTGAGCTCATGGTTATTCATGGACATATCAATGGTTACTTAAATAAGAATACACACATATCGTCAGTAATATATTGATTAATTAAATACAGAACAATTTTATTTTATAGAAATTCAGCAATACCTAACTGATCATAGTTGGTTGAAGTAAAAAAATAAATGTTGTGGGTTTCATAAGCCACAACTTCATTCATTATAATATATATAAGATAGCAATACATATAAATAAATAATTATATGTAGCCTTACTGTTTGTGAGGTACCCAATTATTTCCAATTAATATTACCATATTTTCAGGTATGGATATCTTTGCTTTGAACGGGTCCTCGAAATAAGAAGCCAATGTGTAGAAAACCTCTCAAACAGAAACTCAGGCGTTTAACAAACTAGTGCTTAACTTCAACAAACCAGCGCATCTGCAACTTCAATATCAAACATAGCGCCAGCCTTTCCAGGCATAGGAATACACAATTGCAAAAATATTTCGTCTAGTGCTTTCATTGGTATCGAACATGTGGTCCACGAAATTATTACGTTGAAGTATAAGACACATAATTATAGTGTTTTGTATAATTTAACTATGCCCAGCAACGAATCCGATCGTACGTACGTACGTACCTTCTCATTTTACATTCAGGTGTTGGTTAAGTCTATTTCACAGACACCATGAGAGCCACATTTTCATACCAAAAGTATGTCAATGTTAATGATCTTGTCCTAACGTTTGCACTTGTTAATTTACATTCGAGTTTTACATTGAAGCCTGTGGTGAAGTCCATTTTTTCAGACACCAAAGGCGGGGTAGATATCAAGGACATATGTAGTCGCACCGTCCGTCCTTCAGTCCGTCCGTCCGTCAGTCAGTCAGTCACTCCGTCACTCCGTACAATCGTGTCCGGTCAATAACTCTGACATTCCTGGACGGACTTTCAAGTTCCTTGGCACTAGTGCGCACCACAACAAGATGTCGCCCGTAAAATCTATGTCCGTGGCTCCAGTGTCAAGGTCACACTTAGAGGTCAAAGGTAAAAAAGAACTGCTTTCGTGTCCGGTTAATAACTCTGACATTCATGGACGGATTTTCATATAACTTGGCACAAGTGCTCACCACAACAAGACGACGTGTCCAGGTCCGTGGCTCCAAGGTCAAGGTCACACTCTGATGTCAAATTTCAAAACGACTTTGTGGGCATTTGTCACTTACGGTGACATTTCTTGTTCAGTTATACTTTGTTTCTTTGTAGGATTTTGTACACATTTTGCTACGATCGTAGTAGAACAAATAACATGTGAATTATATGAAGATTGCACAAACGTTTACTTATTAATAGATGCTTTACTTTCTCTCTTGTTTCTAGAAAGTGTCTATATATATATAAATGTAAAAACTATATGGCTACTTTTTGTCTAAAATAGAAAAGTTACAGTTTTAAAAAGTCACCAAAACCATCGACAAACTAGTGCTTGACTTCAACAAATCTACAAACTCGTCTAGATTTCAGTGAATTGAGCATTAAAGACACATATAAATAACTATTTTGGTACATATTACTGCAGTATATCATTTAATTAAACAAGTATTAAAGAAATAGCATTTAGACAGAGATTTATATTTAGAAGAAATGTAATAACATCATATACCATACATTTTTCGATATGACTTATGTAATAAATGAAATAAACATATAAAACATATAGCAACATGTCAAAGTTATCAGAGTTTAAAGCAGGGAAGAAAATGTAACTTAACGTCTGAAGCAAATGAACTATCGTGTAAATACTATGTTTGTTTATATTTTTAATTCCAATTCAATCCCATGATGGAATTGAAGCTGTCTACAAACTAGCGTGTTGATATCTACAAACTCAAATTCGATTCGCACTTTACCTACAGTGATATACAAACTTATAAAACACTTTTATAGGACCGGTCATCAACATATATTGGAAATATCGGAGATTTGAATACTGGCCCACTCTGATAAGTAATAGTTTTTTTTCGGACCTGACATCTTCAATTATACGCAGCGTTTTAGTGTTTTTTTATTGAAGTTATAAAATTAATAATCGCCGCTTTCCACGATGTCTTCACGTGAACGTAACATAATTTAGAAAATAAATAACCAGATGATTCAAAACTATATGGTGAGCACTTAACTCTGTAGAAAACGATACATTTTCAAGCAAACATTTGCAAAATCATTACACATAATTTCATAAACACATTATTTAAAAAAAAATGTTTAGCTATTTAGTTTACATATACACTTTTCGACATGTGGAATACAACGACTGTTAGATCTAAATATTTAATTGTCAATAATTTAAAATGCTTTGAACACAGCACAAACATGTTGTTTTTATCGCTATATTATCTCTATCCACTAACCCCTCGAGAGGTTTTAAGCCAACAAATCATGGTTAATGTAACACTGTAGTGTTTAACCACTTTAAGTGCATTATATGACTGGGGAGAAATGCAGGCCGTATCTGATGATATGGTTCGTGTATTTCTAAAATCTGTGTTTTAGTAAATGAAATGTTTATGTTCATGGATGTGAGTAAGTGGGTTTATGGTTCGCCCGTTTCAGTCTGAATCACGTTAAATATCTTCTTCTTGTATATGCACCACTTAACAGGTACAGTATCTATAAATACCCTCGAATACGTCTCCATTTGATATAGAATGTTAAAGAATGTAAATTAATTAATATGTAATTGTATAACCTCATCATTATCAATAATATAGTTCTGTTATTACTATAGTTAAGATATTTATTGTTAAATGAATATCTCGTCTATATATGGAAGACACCTTTTGTATGCATTGGTTTTCTGAATAAAACTGTTCTATTCATATAGGTATACCTTTCTATAAAGTTTACTGTTTTTGGAAAGCGGAATTATTTTAAATTAAATGTCTTGATATATTAATTGATCATGTGTGGTTGTATTTAAAAAATTAAAAAACGTTTTTTGTTGCGTTTGATAATTACCAAACAAACACGCGTAATGTCATGTTTTTATAAAATTTATAAAGAAAAAATATTTACCATCGACAATACGGGTTCCTATAATGGCATCCAAATTCACAACTTTGTATTCCCGTTTAAAGAAATCAAGCGTCCCCTTCAAGGCTTTAAGAGTCTGCTGGAGTAAGTTGTGGGCTTCACGTAAATCATTCACCGCTGACCCACGAATATTTGGTAAACAAACAATTAAACAAACAAGTATCCAACATTGTGAAATTGTCATGTCGTCTGCTGCGAAAGATGTCTTCGGAGTTGACCAAGATGCCTACGAAGCTTGATTTATTTTATAAGTAAATACAGAAAACAAAAGTCCGCGTCTTAAATGAAAACGAATTAAAATAATCAATCACAACATATCCACCTGTCTTTCTTCGTCGCCATTATGTATATACGCAAGACGGTGTAGGTGGTCTTTTCGAGGCTCATCTCTACTCCTATTGGCTGTTGGTGTTAAAAGTACTACGTTCAAAACATCGCGCACCGAGCACGTGGATTTACGAGAGACACTAACAATTCCGTCATAAGAGCAGTTTGACGCCATCGGAGATGCATGGCATATCGCTGCTATTAATACATCTGCTGGAATACATCACACCTCCTTATTATTAACCGATACCATCGCAATTATTCCCGAATGTGGTACAATATCGTTTACGTTGTCAGCAACACCACCATGATTATCAACGTATATTTGTTCTTTTACGCAAAGTGGTTTTGGTGCATTAATATGTTCTATCAATAATTAATATGTGAGTTGACAGTCAGTCGGAGTTCATCATGTATACCATTGATTTAATGGTACAAAATGATGTATCAGTCGCTGAAAAAGCGCTATAATATTGCAAAATTAACATATCAGAGTATTGCACAGCTATTGAAGAATACTGTTCTTGTAGATTAATTAATACCTCAGTATGCTTTTGTTTCACGTTGTTTGTTTGATTTCGTGCTGGTTTCGATCAGTTTTCAATTAGTTAGCTCGTGTAAAAGGATGTGCCATGGATTGTTACGTTAAATTAAAGGTAGTATATGGTAGATAAAATTATTAAGAAATATTGAATATGTCCGATGCTGGTTTAAAAGTATTGAACTTAAACGTGTACGTTGTAAACTGTTAGTTGGTATGAATGATTTCGAGCTACATATATCCCTTTGCACATGGCTTCAAAAATGTTTGTGCTGTGGGTGTGGTGTTGGGGGTGTGTGGTGGGTGGGGGGGGGGGGGGGGGGGGGGGTAAAACTTGCACCTGCATGTGTTATGTACTTCATTTCAACTTTGAGTTCAGCTCTGTAGCCTCACAGTGCTCAATCATTGAAGGGGGGGGTATTTAATCCGACGGGTCAAATAACGCCGAGATTGTGGTTTTTGACTATATGAATAAGACAAAATGATCGTATAAACTAACCTATTAACTACGATAGTGGCTCTTGTTTTATCAACAGAAAAATAGGTCAATCCGACATTCAAGATGGCCGCCATTTCTAATAATAGTCTGTAGTCAAAGCAACGATACACGATAGCTTTAACATTGAAATTGCGATTCGTGTAGCAACGATAATCTAAAAAAAAAAAAAAAGTGACTCCTGTTTCATACGGCTAGAGATGTTTTTATTTGCAATTAAAGCAGATATTTACGATAATTGTAAAACCAATTCTGCTCCTTTACGTGAACTCATCATTGTACTGGAAGGATGAGTTATTGTTTTATTCGATCAAACATGTGATATTAGATGTGTGTATTTCGATTTGATCAGAGTCTGAAAAGTTCTCCTGAAGCGAGATTACGTCTATTACCGTTTTGACGGTTTTTGAAAATTTAAAAAAAATGTCACATTAGCATAACATGATCATTGTACGGATAACTTGGACCGCTGTTATCCGACAAGGGGGCCTTTGTGGTACAACCAGGGGGTCGTTGTGTTTGCGACTAGGGGATCGTTGTAGTATGACTAGTGAGTCGTTTTGTACGACTAGGACGTTGTTTTGCGACTAGGGCGTCGTTGTTGTATGACATGGGGACGTTGTTGTACGACGTGCGGCTGTTGTTGTAAGACTAGTGAACGTTGTTGTTCGACTATCTGTATCTGCATCCTTCATTTTGAAGATCATAGGAGGCGAAGATCATAGGGAGGCTAGAGACCCTTGTTCTATCGAATTGGGACCGTTGTTATTTGGAGATATGAAAATGCATACATAGCGATTTAAATTGAAAGTGAAGACCTATTTTAAGTGGGTAAAGACCTACTCAGTTAGCAAAAATGTTCTTACCCTAACAAAGCAACACATTAAACAAAGCATATATGCAAGTAATAAGAAGAAACAACTAAAATAATAGATTAGCAATACAATGAAGACAAAAATGTTCAATATCCATATCTTGACTCAATAACAATTTTAACAGACGTTGAATTACTATATTGGCTTTTATTCATTTTATACAATTGTATCAACATGATATAACTGAAGTGGCAAGATATTATATACGCTCTGGGATTTTATTTCAAATTACTGGACCAGTCCTAATGGCGTACTAATAATTGGCCTTCAAGTCTGAATGCATCAATATATATCAGCGCGTTTATCAGGCATTCAATTATTGTTATACCAAAACGAATATCCTCATGAGAAATAACATGGCTTGTTGTGTATAAATGGCTATATCGTCTATTCTTGTAAAATACGCATTTACAAACTCTATTTACAGTGTAACTGGAAACGTCAATATTCGCCCATATCCGACGTGTTGTCAAATCATATGGGTGTAAAATGTACTTTGAACTACTTTTGCATGCTCGTTCAAAATTACAGTTTCATGTAAATTCATATAATACGTGACAGGAAGTATGTCACGTGATAAAAACATTGGTTTCAGTGTGGAATGCCCACGATGTTACGAACATAGAAGACGCTTTTATTTCCTCGTCATAGGTCAATTGGGGGCCGATACCATTCCCAATTAACCGTACATAGTTTCATACATAATTTGCAATAAGTCATAAATGACCCTTGAGCAAATACAAATATATAACATTACAGTTACTAACAAATAGTTAAGTTCAATGGCAAGAACAAAGAGGCGGCATATAATATATATTACACAACATGTATGTATCAGTTGGATGTATATGATTGCAAATAAACGTTTTTGGTGAAAATAAAATGTTAAATCTATGTTTTTGTTCTAATTATTCTTTTTTATTATTATTAAAAGGCGTATGCAATAAAAAGGTTATTATATTTGTTTTGGGATCTATTCACTTGTTCTTACGCAATCTCCACGCAGAGTTATCGTTCCTTGCACTCACATATATCTCTGCTAACTACTAAATTACAAGATTTTGGTAAAACCTGTTAAATTGGAATATGTTTGCCTGAAACTTATTTTATTTCATGTAAATATAATTTTCAGAATATCTGCAAATTAGATGTTGCAAGATTTGAAATAATGCATCAAAACAGTTTAGTTTTAATCGGGACTATTTTACTACAAAAATATTACGTACTTAGGTCTCCTCAATCGAAACGCATATGTAAAACATTTCAAACCGATGCTCGATAGCAGAAAATTACTAAAAAAAATTAACTCATAGAAATAAGAATTGAAATTATTTAATATTGGTCTATATATTACCTTTGCTGATCACGCAAAATGATTTATTATAAACATCGTCATAACTTTTTTGAATAATCACGTGACCTAACCGTTCGCCCTACTTCCTTTGACGTTGACAGAGTCAAATGAGGAACGAGTGTACTCTGGGTAGTGATTGGTTCTTACGCGGATAAATATTGCTCTCCTAATGTCGCGTAATATTAATACGCGAAAGAATTGAATTGAATTGAATTGAATTTTGTTTAACGGCTCATCAACACAGCATAGGTTATTTAGAGCCGCCCCAGAGAGAGGGGAAGGATACATAGGAATCCGGGAACCTACCCTACTCTTATTATCGAATAGATTCCTATGGTTCTCTTTAACGTGCTCGGAGGATAGACCGATACACGGGGACCGCCTGGTTTACGTCCCCATCCGACGGATGAGGCTAAGGTATAGTGTCTTGCCCAAGAACACACCGACGGAAGAACGAATGAATATATATCCCAATACACCTATGATTAAAGCTACTTTTTAAATGTAAACAGCTCCATGCCAACACCTTTGGTGAAACTGGTGCTTAGAGGATATGTGTTGTTTTGGAGTGAATAATCTATTTTATTTCATCTCAAAGTGAGACAACGTTATATTCCCTAGGAATTATTTCCTAGTAGGAATTATCACATTTCCGTTCGTAAGAAATCTCGGTAAATCCTTGCCAGAAATGTAATATAGTTTTCCTCACCTTGAGACAAAATAAAATATGTTGACAAAACTACACGTTTTCTTTTATTATTATGATGTTTACAACATGTTTAATTTAAACAACGGTAGACGAACAAACAACGTAACCGCTTTACCAATTTTTTGTCGGAGTACAACAATATTTTACCATCTGTTTTTTGTTTTTGTATTAACAGACTAACTATTTTAGCCGGATTGCGTAGCAAATACAGGATTATAGTTTGGTGATTTCCGTGTCTGTCTGTCTGTCTGTCTGTCCGTCCGTCCGTCTACGCGTTTTGACCTTTTGGGTTTTTTTTTGTTTTTCCTCATTTCTCAAAAACGATTTTTCGGAAAACTTCGAAACTTGTTACAATGTTTATTATCATTAAACAATGCCGGTTATATGACAAGAACCATAACTCTGTCATGTATTTTACCTGAATTATCCCCCTTTTTACTTTTCAGTTGAAATGTTGAATGCGCAATCCGGTGTTCGCACCACTGTTGGTGCTTCACTTGTTAGAGTTTTCCTTCGAAGAGAGTAGTATAATGAAAGCAACTCTTGTTTGAGTTATACATGTATATACAACTCCTCGCAGTATGATCCCCATTTAATTTATTATTTATGATTTAGCAACAAAAATGAAGTCGAATTGTCGAGCTTTCCAGGCCGAACATTTTCATTAACAATAATTAACCGGAAGGAAACCTGCGGATCTATTTATTTGTAGGCCTATTTGGATGGACATCAATCACTCTTCTAGAACGCCTCCAGTGCCTTTAAACATTCAATATGTGTTACATGCCTGCTTGCCTTCGAAGCCGAGTTATTGTGATTTATTATCGTTCGTCTGATCGACATTCCGTTCATTTCGTCGTTCTTTAACTTGTTATGATCAATTCTTAAGGACGGCGGGAGGTAAACAGTACTGGTTCTACCAAGGAAATTCATTTTGCGAAGTAATATATCCTCTCAAACTCTATTTTGAGTTGACATCGTATACCTGAACAGCATGACACTAACACCATATTGTGATAGATTTGACAGCATTATCAAGATTATCAAGATTTGGAAAAATAAAAGCAAATTAAGACTCTTCTTAACCCCTTATGCATCCCCTACAAAGGCACTATCCCGCCAAATGACGGCAAAACTACATCACAAAACCGTTTATAAAAACTCTATTCAGGTGTCCATGTCACAGGCTAAAGTATATTTGTCGACTAAAAGTATAGGTTTATTCACGAGTTCGTAAAATACCCTATGTCTAAATATGTGTAAATTGAATTATGAGCTGGTAACATATGTAAACATAATTTGGCTGTTGTTGGCGGGATAGCTACTTCAGGTCTGAAGTTTATGGAGACATTGCTGAAGTTGTCTCTCAATAGTGTTCATGTTTTTTGCACGATAACATATAACAAAGTCGTCAACATATAGAGAACAATACACACCAGGATTGATGCATTTAACTGTATTAATTTCTATATTAAAAAAGGTGACAGAGAGTATGCTGCCCTGTGACACATCCGTCTCCTGTTCATGAATTTCAGAGAGAGATGAACTCATTCGGACACTGTCTATCATCTAAGAAATTCTCTATAAAACATGATAATCGGCCTCCAAGACCAAGGTCGTGATACCGTATTTCCATGCAGTATCATAAGCTTTCTCCAAGTCAAATCAAGAAAGTGTTGTATTTTCCCTATCTAGCTAACTGTAGCCCATTTTTTACAAAACAGCTTGGGATTACGTTGCATTTTGAAATTTGTGATTTTGCGTTTCTTTTTCATTTCAGTATAAAAATACGCAGCGTTAGTCATTATGTTGACCACAAGCGTAGAAGATCGATATCAATGATATATCGATACAATCGGGTCCCTAATATTTCGTCTGCTGTTCACAATGGTCAAAATTTCTCACCCGTAGAAATGTGTATGATAATAGGTGTTTATGTATAGGTGACTTTCTCAGCCCTAAGGATAGCATTGATATTTAGTTGGCCATAAACATTCATTTGTTAGACTGGTCTCTGCATTGTCTATTTAAAAATGATGTGATATGATTATTGGCTGTTAACCCAGTTTGATTTTGTACTTGAACGTTGAAGTCAACCCATTCTAAAGCTAGATATGTGTCCATGGGACACAGACGCCCCCACCGAAAAGGACGGGAAAAGGACCGTGTGATCGATGTGCACGTGTATTGACTTGTATGCACTCTTGCTAGCATTATGAACCCCATATGACTTAATATTTATGATTTAACAACAAAACCCCGCTGAGTAGTAGAGAGAGTTTCCAGATTAAACAATTGCATCACCAATAATTTACCTGAAGGTAGCAGGCGGCTCAATTTAATACATATGCACATTTTATACGATTTTATATGACACCGAAGTACATTACGTGACGGTTTTCCTTTATATTTCAATAACCACCAATCACTCTTCCAGATCGTATCGGCAATCTCCCGGAATAGCCCCAACTGGGGAGAGTGATCATGATCACTCAAACGCTTGATAATTTTTTCATCGCAGGCCTTCATGCAAAAGTAAAGTTATTCGGAACCCCTTTGTTTTAATCCTTGTGAAACTACGGAAAACACTACTCCACAGATTGAGCTAATCAACTAGCTTAGTCAGGTGAATATATCTGTTTTTTACGGTGTTCCGATGGCGATGACGCGATGGTCCATCTCGGAACACC